>JAHIAM010019937.1:0-17151 GCA_021605205.1 Aegilops longissima
ATACTAATCTTATCCAAACTCGAAAAAATTATAAGTTCCTTTGAGTTGCTCTCTTTATTGTACCCGACCATCCTCTATCGGTTTAACCAAGGATATGGGTGCATTTGAGTTCATCGATGCCTTTTACTCTTGTGGCTTCAAGCTATTCTATTTGAATGACTAGGAAAACAAACTCGATTACCTCATCCATTCCGATTGGGTCGCGTTTATTCCTGATCAAATGCCAATCCAGCTTTTGATTCTTTCTATCGGCATTACCCACTTTATGTGGAACTTCATGAAATTGCACCTCCTCTTATGCATTCTTGATGCGGTGATACTTCTCACCATCATCATTCATTCCTCGGTCTTGTGTTGTTAGCGGAATGCCGACTAGTGGTGTGATGTGTGACATCAATACTCAAGCCTTTCGTTGCTTGGTAGTGAATGAACAATACTCTCATTCTTAGCGTGTTGGTGGTTAAATCATCACCTAAGAGTGATCGTGCTACCTAGTCCTTATTTAGGTGCCTCTTGATCCATGAGTTAGGATCTTGTCAAGTCCTCCTTTCGTTCAATCATTCGCCTTCTGAAAAGCAAGATTTTCTCGAGCTTAGTAATATATCGGTTGGTTCATGAATTTCTAAATATCTTCTTGGAAGTGTTTCGGTTGTCACGGCGCTATATTGAGTTTGATCATATTGGTTTCTTCTAAACCACCCATTCTCCAGAATCTGTTTGGATACCCTGAGCTAGTTGGTTAAGCCAAACAACAACTTGGAAGTTGGAAGATAAAAGGCCTAACAGCTCGATCCAAAGGGATTTCTTGTGTAGTGTGTTTGAAGAAGATGATATCTCCATCGATTGGTTCGTGATCGTTCTTGGACCTATTGTCTTATCAATTCTTTGACTTGATGCGGGCCATTGTCAAGTCAAGTCGGTCCGATGCTCATAATGTTGTCTTACGTGGTTGATCCGAGCATACACCATTATATCTTTGGTCGACCAATGCTATCACCGTGTTCACATGATGGTGGAAGTCGATATATGGAAATTTATGAGTTGTTGGAGCCCATCGCGGCATTTGTCTCCCCATGAGTCATGTTGAGCATCAACCTAGTATTGGAAACTTGTGTAAGCATTTCTTCGTGTTTGTTCATGAACATATTTTGGATAAATGTGACTTCCTCTTTTTTGCATCGATGTAAGTTGCGCCATGAATTTAGAAAGGTTTTTTTGTTTCTTTGGAATCATCCCAAATGGGTCATCCCGTCGAATATTCTATGGCATGAAATTGATCATCTTCATTTCTATGAATTCCAAGCACCCAACCCGATTGATTTGTTCAAGGAAAAGGAGGGCGACCAGACCGAATGGATCTGCCCTTGCTCGATGTCATCCGGATCGATTCTGACACCACCCAAGTGCTTGAAGGATTTATAGCGGTGCAATCACACATTATTACATCGTTGTCCAAAGGGAATACAAAATATGGCAAGGCCATCTAATGATAACAATGGAAGGCTTGGAAGATGGGTCCATCAACTCCAGGCATCCAGTATAGAACCACGACCTAACACCTTACTGTCTAAAACCGGAAAATTGCAGCCAGCAACGACACATGGAATATCTTTGGCAATGTAACACATAAAACAATGAATAAAAATTACTACATGCATATTTGGCTGGTGGTAAGGCTCTCATTTTTTATAAAGCTGATTTTCCCTACATCAAAGGAATAATTTTATTTAACTATCATGGTGGTTGTTAAACATTGAGAATGGTTGGACATCCTCAATCCCAATTAAAAGTACTCATCAAAACCCAATAACTTTTATTTAGAAGTAACATGTTGAGATTCACATGATATCAAGTACGGATACTCAAATTGTCCATAAGGGGACCGGCTAATCATGATTAGTTTATACACTCTGGAGAGGTTTACTTTTCCCCAAGACTGTCCCTCGCTTGGTTCTCGCTTTTGGTGTTTGAAAGCGGATGGCCAGACATAGTCTTTGAGGCTAGCACCTTACTTGGGTGAGTACCAACCTATATCCCTACATCAGCTAGCCTACCGTGAGTTCACACAACTTATCAACTATGAGCCCATAATTGCTTGTGGCCACCGGTTTCGGTTTGAATAATCTTATGATCCCTTAGAGCACAGGTGGCGGTCCGAAGAAATCAGGCAAGTCTGAAAACCAGGTGCCTCAATCCACCGGATGTGTGTTAGGTTGCCACCTTAGATAAACCATTAATTAACAATCTCAACTCATGGATATTCACTCACCCAATCCGTCTACTAGCATAGCAGGCATGAACAAGCAAGCGTGAAGTAACTCCCAAGGTTTCATAAGTAAAACAGGTAAATTTACTACCTCCATCTACTTCCCAACCCACAATTTAATTAGATCCTATCATGCAAGTGTTTGAGGAATAGATCTAATGCATAAAACTGGGTATGGAAGGGTATGATCAAGTGTTACTTGTGCGATGATCCGAGTCCTAGAATTAGTAACAAGCGGCGCTGGGTGATCTAGCGGACAAACAACAAGCATACAATAAGTACTCATCTAATGCGGAAATCTCGAATAAAAGATCTAACCAGAAAATTCAACAGAACCCGGTTGCAAAAAATCGAATCAAAACAAACTCAAATCGAAACTCGAGAAAACGTCTCGGTTTAGCGATCTGAAATTAGGTAAAAATTTCACAGTGGCAAAACTCTTGAAAGTAGGGTAGTCGAACGGGGTTTAGTTTGAAACTCCGGGAAATCACGATTGAAGCGGCGAAAATAAAACAGTTTGAAAATCAGATCAAATCAAATCGAAAATAGGGATTAAATCCGATTAAAAAAAACGGACAGTTAAAAGTGAGCGTTAGTTGGCGAATCTAACGACGCGTTCCTTTAAGCGAGCGGTTCGGTGAGCGTCGTTAAATAAGAAAACGAAAAAACAAAAACAATCTAGGTTTTTTTAAAAAAAAACAACATTTTTTTAAAAAAAAACGGATCATTGAGGAAAAAACCGGTTGGGTGGTGAGCTACCTCCGGTCACCGGAACTCGGGAGTCTCGGGTGGGCGGGTCGGTGGGTGGCCCGAGGGGGGCTCGGCGGCGGGTCTCCCAAACAGGGCAGGGGCGTTCCGGCGGGCTCGGGGAAATCGGGGGATGTGAGAAGGGGCGGGGGTATTTAAGGAGGAGGGCTCGGTTGCTTGGGAGGCGGGGTCGGGGGGCCGGACTCGGGCGGCTGCCGTCTTGGGGGCGGGCCCCTTTCAGGCCCGGTTGAGGAGGGGGAATGGGGGGGTGGTGGGCGGGGTTTTGGGCAATTTGGGCCTCACGGAGTTTTTTTAAATTAAACAAAAAAATAAAAAAAAATACCAAATGAACTCCAAATTAAATAAAACAAATTTTCCCGACTCCTAAAATGAGTCGAACAAAATGAACTTTAAAACAATAAACATGCATAAAATTTTTAAATGCTCATTTTGCCTAAAAAATAAATTTTCAAAACCAAATTTGGTTTATTTATAATATCTTCTTTTTCCCAATTGTTTGGGAAAGTCATATTATTCCCTCTCAAGATATTTTATAGGAAAAACTTTATGAAGATAATTTAAATAATCCAATGATCCTATTTCCAAAATTTGAGATCCCAAATATGAAAATTATGAAACTTCCAACTCTCAGGGTCCTTGAGTTGCTGAAATTTCTAGGATCGGAAAATGGGAAAATATGATATGCATGATGACCTAATGTATAACATTCCAAATTGAAAATTTGGGATGTTACAAACCCTTAAGATGAATCTAGCCCTCGAGATTGGGTTAACTAGAAAATAGGTGAGGTGGTCCTTAAGCAAAACTTCCTCTCTTTCCCGGTGGCTTCATCCTCGGTGTGGTGGCTCCTTGAACTTTGCAAAATTTGATAACCTTCTGCGGGTAACTCTCTTGGCATAATCGAGAATCTTAACGGTCTTTCCTCATATGTCAAGTCATCCTTCAACTGAATTGCCTCCGGTGGCCTTGTGTCTCTTAGCGGTACCTCTGCTATCTCGGGTGACATTTCTTCAAGCTGAGAAACATGGAATACATCATGAACTCTGACAGTCCTTGGCAATTCCAACTTATCATAACTTCTCCCATGCGTTGCAAAATCTTATATGGTCCAGCGAAGCAGGGTGCTAACTTTCCTTTAACTCCAAAGCGCTTAACTCCTCGGCGGGGATACTCTGAGATATACTCTGTCTCCAACTTCATACTCGATTGCTGCGCTTTGAATCGGCGTAGCTCTTACATGCAGGTGGGCTACCTTGAGCCATGTCTCGAATCAACAACTTTCTGTTCAGACTCCTTAATCAAATCTGGTCCAAACAATGGCGATCTCGGTTTAGTCCCATGACAACGGTGTCTGCACCTTCTTCCATACAAGGCCTCGAAAGGTGCCATTTTAAGCTGGTTTAGTAGCTTTATTGTAGGAAAATTCTGCATCGGCAAATTGTCATCCCAACTAGATCCATAATCTAGTGCACAAGCTCTCGGCATGTCCTCCAAAATCTGATTGACTCTCTCGGTTTGTCCATCGATGCGTGGGTGGAAAGCTGTCTTGAATTCAATCGGGTTCCCAATGTTTAGTGCAGCTGGTTCCAAAATTTGAAATGCTGGGTTCCTCATAGCGATACAATGCTCCTCGGAACTCCGTGTAAACACACAATTCTGGTCATGTATATCTTTGCCAACTTAGCACTTGCTATAGGTAGTCTTAGTTGGAATGAAATGGGCTACCTTGGTCAAGCGATCGACTATGACCAAATCGAGTCATATCTGAGCGGGTCTTTGGCAAACCTGTGATGAAATCCATGCCTAGTTTATCCACTTCCATTGGGTTATCGGCAATGGTTGTAACAATCCTGCTTGGCCGATGTTCGCCTTTACTTTCGACATCGTCATAAACTGCTACATACTCCAAATATCCTTCTTCATTCCGGTCCACGGAAAATATTCTTCAAATCCAAATACATCTTGGTATTTCTGGGTGAATCGAATAGGGTGAATCATGGGCTTCTTGTAAAATCAACTTCACGATCTACGGGTCATTGGGCACATAAACACGGTCTTCAAACCATAGGGTATCGTGCTCATCCTCACGAAATCCTTTAGCTTTTCCTTTGCTCATTTTCTCCTTTATAGAGCAACTTCCTTATCTGCCTTTTGGGCTTCTCGATTTTGTCCATCGATGTCGATTGAATTTCCAATGCTGCTACATAGCCTCTCGGAACTATTTCCAAACATAGCTCTCGAAGGTCCTCGGCTAACTCATTGGGTATTCCTCCCATCATTAGGGTATTGGCGTGGCTCTTACGGCTCAATCGTCTGCTACAACATTAGCCTTTCGGGTGATAATGCAATCTCATATCGTAATCCTTGATTAGCTCTAACCATCTCCTTTATGCGAGATTCAACTTCATACGTGTGAAGATGTACTTCAAACTCTTGTGATCCGTATATACTTCACAATGATTTCCAATGAGAAAATGTCTCCATGTCTTCAAGGCATGCTGCGCTGCTAACTCCAAATCATGAGTGGCATAATTCAACTCATGGGGCTTAAGTTGTCGTGAAGCATCTGAAACAACTCTTCCTTCCTGCATAAGCCTGCTCCAAGTCCTCGGCGTGAGCGTCATAAAACACCTCATAATCCTTAGTTTGATCAGGCAATATCAAAGCTGGTGAGGTAACCAATCTTTTCTTCAACTCCTGAAAACTTGCCTCACAGTCCTCGAGTCCATATGAATTTGTTTTCCTTCTTCAACAATTCTGTCATAGGCTTTGCAATCCTTGAGAAATTCTCAATGAATCTTGGTAGTATCCTGCGAGTCAAGGAAACTCGAATCTCTCAAGCTATCGTTGGTGCTTCCCATTTAGTTCTGGTCTCAACCTTTGTGGGGTCAGCTGCTATTCCTTCTCCGGATATAACATGTCAGAAATCCAACTTCCTTTAACCAAAATTCACATTTGCTGAACTTGGCATACAATGGTGTTCCCTCGGTTTCTCCAAAACCAATCTCAAATGTTCCTTGTGTTCCTCTTCATTCTTGAGAAAATCAAAATGTCATCAATGAACACCACGCGAACTTATCCAAAACTCCATAAACACTTTGTTCATCAGGTTCATAAAATAGGCTGGTGCGTTAGTCGAGTCCAAATGACATAACGGTATACTCATACAGTCCATATCTAAGTAGTAAATGCTGTCTTGGGTATGTCTTGCTCCCGAATCTTCAGCTGATGGTACCACGATGCATAAGTCGATCTTAGAAAACACTTTGGCTCCTTGCAAGCGATCAAGCAGATCATTTATCATTGGTAGTGGGTACTTGTTCTTGATTGTTACTTCATTCAATCCACGATAATCAACAACCATTCTCAATGATCCATCCTTCTTCTCCTACCAATAAAGCGGGTGATCCCCAAGGTGAAGAACTTGGGCGAATAAAACCTTTATCAATAGTTCCTTAATCTGCTTCTTAATTTCTGCCAAATCCTTTGCGGGCATCACATGATTAAGCCGATGTCGGGCCTGTTCACGGCAACAGCTCGATCAAAACTCAATGTCTCTATCCGTGGCATTCACAGCAACTCTTAGGAAATACATCGGGATATTCCTTCTGCTGGTACTTCTTCTGTACCACTCTGTTAAGCAATTAACTTGTGCTCTCCTCGGCTCGTGCCGTGATACATATAATCCTTCTTCCTTACGGTGTGGTGAGCAAAATTGACCTTGTGGTACAATCTATGTTTCCTCCATACTTTGATAACCAATCCATTCCTAATATCACATCAATCCTTGGGATTCCGAACTATTAGATGCGAGGGAAAACATAGTGTCCGATCCTTAGTGGAGTCGATCACACCATTTACTAGCCATGTACTCTGCTCGGGTGAGGTTACTAGCATGGGTGACCTAAGGGCTTGGGTTGGTAACTTGTACTTATCCACAAATCCCTTGATATGTATGAATCGATGCACGTATCAAAAAGAACAAGCTGCGATAAAGACTTAACCAAAACTTACCGATTCTTGCATCGGGCTGATCTTCAACCTCCTCCACATCAATGTGGTTCACTTGTCCCCTGTTGAAAGGGTTGGGCTTCTTTCGAGCTTCCATTGCCATTTCCATTACGGCCTTACGGGCGAGTCATTTGCATAATGCCCGAGTCTTGCGGCACTTAAAGCAAAGTAATGTGACTCAGGTCTACCTTGGATGGTGTAGTCGGGTTGGTGCGGTTACGTCGTTGCTTCCTCCATTCCGTTCCCATTCTTGGTGCCATTATGGTTGTCGAATTACCTCCTCCATGGGTATCTTTGAAACTGAATTCTGATTTAGGGGTATAGCATTAGCCTGCTTTGGGATCTGAGTTATACTTCCCTTGTCCATACTTCCTCTTGCGGTTCTCAATTTCTGCTGCTTCCTTCAATCATGAGAGCTCGGTCTACTAACTCCTGGTAGTTGTTGAAACTTGCTACCATCAACGGCATCTGAACTCATCATTCAGGTCCTTCTAGAAACTTCTCTGTTTAGCTGCATCGCTTAGCGTCATCAGGGCATAACGTGCTAATTTGCTAAAGTCATCCACGTCTTGGCCAACAGTCCTTCCTCCTTGGCGTAAGTTGCAAACTCACGCTTCTTCATAGCCATGGCTCCTGCTTGAAACATGGGCTGTCTGAAAAGCTTCTTGAAACTGGTCCCATGTGGCGGTGTCTACGGATAAGTGGCTGAAATTCTCCCACCATCTTGCTGCGGGTCCTTCAAGCTGATGTGCTGCAAACTTCACTCATTCACCATCAGTGCATCCTGCGATGGTCAGCTCCTTCCTATCTTGCGGGCAGTCATACTGCTACAATTGGCTCGGTGCTCTTTGGAATACACGGCGGAGTTCAGTCTAAGAAGCGAGTCGAGATGATCGGGTGGTGGTGGTGGCGGTGGGTTGTTGTTGTTGTTGTTGTTACTGCAATGTTTGAATCGGGGCATTACGCTGCTTGGATCAATTGGGTGATCTCTGGCGGAAAAGCGAATCCGGAATTGCGTCTCGGAGGCATCGATGGGTTTAGAAAAGGAGAAATGTAGAATAGAATGAGGTCTAAGGGAAATCACTACCCAAATGCACATGAGCAAATGCACACAAATCACTTCATTCAATCAAACAAGGGCTACAACGATCTAACTATCGCAAAAGTCGTGTACTATAAAGGTTTACATGGAGGAATACTACTAATATGTGGGGACTTCTACTAATTTGAACGGTGGAAGACTCCATGATGTCTACTCGAACCGTCTTCAAAATCGGGTTCACTTGGATCCGAATCGTGTCGTCGATGTTGATGTAGTCGATTGGGTGTTCGACATCTGGTCTTCATTCTGGCGCCAACTTCTTCTTGAGCTTCTTGATCTACGTACTTAAGATCGTTATTGTGTCTTGCGAGCTACGATCTACGTCCATGTAGTCCTTGCGTGTAGTCTTTAGTTCTTCTTCCAATTCGATGATCCTTTCCTTCGTCTTACGCAACTCCAACATGTCATTGCACATTTGATTCTCCTGGCGTCGAATGTCTTGATTTAACTCTGGATGAGCAGCTGCAATGGATCTATCCTTCTTGGTGTTGTGACGTCGAGTTGTCATCTCGGCGTCATAAATCTGGTAGATGGTGTCCTTGAGATCTTCTTGATAGACTTCTCAATCGTCCCATGGTGATGTGAGCTGCCATGCTCTTTCCGAGAGCTCAAGTGGGTGCCTGAAAACACTATCTATAGGCTTGGTGATGGGGCAAATGTCCTTCTGGAGCGTGAGCATGAATCTTCGAGCGCTCCTCTTGAGTGAGTGGCGTTGAAAGTCCGGTGAAGCTTGGTAATCAATGTTCAGGTGCTTAGTAACTTCCTTCAAGTGAAATCCAAAGGTGTGCCTTCATCCGGTTGGGTGTACTTGATCTTGCGTCCGTCATCCTAAAGAGTAGAAAAGATGAGGAGTTAGAAAATGGGAAGAGAGTGATCTATGGCTTTAACTTAGTGGTCGTGTCCTCTGGTAGCGTGTGCTCGATACCATTCTCTTGGCGACCAGGACCGAATGGATCTGCGCTACGTCTCGATGTCATCCCTGGATCGATATCTGACACCACCCATGCGAAGGATTTATGCGGTAGCAATCAACACATTACATCGTTGTCCACAAGGAACTGAATACAAATATGGCAAGGCCATCTAATGATAACAGCGGGCTTGGAAGATAAGCGAGTCCATCAACTCCCGGCATCCTTGAGTATACAACCGACCTAACACCTTCGTCATCGAAATCATGCGTGAAAGTTGCAGCCAGCGGGACAATGGAATATCTTGGCAATGTAACACATAAAGAGCATGAATGAATAAGCCTATACTACATGCATATTTGGCTGGTGGTAAGGCTCTCTGTTACATTGCATAAAGCTGATTTTCCCTACATCAAAGGAATAATTTTATTTAACTATCATGGTGGTTGTTAAACATTGAGAATGGTTGCGACATCCTCAATCCCAATTAAAAAGTACTCATCAAAACCCAATAACTTTTATTTAAGTAACTGTTGAGATTCACATGATAGTCAATACGGATACTCAAATTGTCCATAACAGGGGACACGGCTAATCATGATTAGTTTATACACTCTGCGAAGGTTTGCACACTTTTCCCCACAAGACTCGATCGCCTCGCTTGGTTCTCCTTACATGGTGTTTGAAAGCGGATGGCGGAGACATAGTCTTTCGAAGCGCTACACTTCATGTGGTAGACCGTACCAACCTTATCCTACATCAACTAGCCTACCGTAAGTTCGCACAACTTAGTCAACTCCATGAGCCCATAATTGGCTTGTGGCTGCCGGAAGTTTCAGTTTGAATAATCTTATGATCCTTAGAGCACGGTGGCGGTCAGAAGAAATCTTGAGGCAAATCTGATAAACCAGGTGCCTCAATCCACCCAGATGTGTGTTAGTTGCCACCTTAGATAAACCATTAATTAACAATCTCATCTGTCATGGATATTCACTCACCCAATCCGTCTACTAGCATACGGCATGAACAAGCAAGCGTAAGTAACTCCCAAGGTTTCATAAGTAAAACAGGTAATAGGTACTACCTCATCTACTTCCCATACCCACAATTTAATTAGATCCTAATCATGCAAGTGTTTGAGGAATAGATCTAATGCATAAAACTGGGTATGAGAAGGTATGATCAAGTGTTAGTTGCCTTCTTAGATCCATGAGTCCTAGAGATTGAGAACAAGCGGCGCCTCCGGGTGATCTAGCGGACAAACAACAAATACAATAAGTACTCATCTAATGCGAAATTCGAATAAAGATCTAACCAGAAAATTCAACTTAAGAACCACAGGTTTCAAAAATCGAATCAAAACAAACTCAATCGAAACTTTCGAGAAGCGTCTCGGTTTAGCGATCTAAATTAGGTCAAAATTTCACAGTGGCAAACTCTGTGAAAGTAGGGTGTGGACAGCGGTTTCGTTCTGACTCAGGCGCGAATCACGATTCCGATAAGCGCAAATAAAACAGTTTGAAAATCAGATCGAAATCAAATCGGAAAATAGCGGATTAAATCCGATTAAAAAAAGCGATGAGCGAGTTAAAGCGAGCGTTAGATTAAAAGAATCTAACAGCGTTCAAGCGAGCAGTTGGTGAGCGTCCGTTTAAATAAGAAAACCGAAAAAAACAAAACCAATCTAGGTTTTTTAAAAAAAACGAACATGTTTTTAAAAAAAAACGGTCGGTTGAGGCGGTTAGGGGTGAAGGCTACCTCCAGCGGTCCCGGCAGCTCGGGAGTCTCGCGGTCGGGAAGTCGTTTTGGTGGCCGAGGTTGAGGAGCTCGGCGTGGCGTGCTCGGCCAGGCGGCACCAGGGCTTGGCGAAGCTCGGTCAGTCTGGGGAGGTGAGGAGGGGGCCGGGTTTAGGAGGAGGCTCCGGTTGCTTGGGGAGGCGAGGGTCCAGGCGGGCGGACTCAGGGCGGCGGTCTTGGCCAGGAGCCTCGCTCAGGAGGGAGGGGAGGAGGTGGGCGGGGTTGGCCTGGGCCGGGCTGGTGGGCTGGGCATGGGCCTCAGTCGAGAAGCGGTTTTTTAAAAAATTAAACCAAAAAAAATAAAAAAAAATACCAAATGAACTCCAAATTAAATAAAACAAATTTTCCCGACTCCTAAAAATGAGTCGAACAAAATGAACTTTAAAACAATAAACATGCATAAAATTTTAAATGCTCATTTTTGCCTAAACAAAATAAATCTTTCAAAACCAAATTTGGTTTATTTATAATATCTTCATTTTTCCCAATTGTTTGGGAAAGTCATATTATTCCCTCTCAAGATATTTTATAGGAAAAACTTTATGAAGATAATTTAAATAATCCAATGATCCTATTTCCAAAATTTGAGAGATCCCAAATAGAAAATTATGAAACTTCCAACTCTCTCCAGGGTCCTTGAGTTGCATGAAATTTCTAGGATGGAAAATCAGAAAATATGATATGCATGATGACCTAATGTATAACATTCCAAATTGAAAATTTGGGATGTTACAGGAAGTTTTGTAAATCCTAGGTCATGCACAAGACTTGTTATCCTCGATGATGGTTCCCACTTTGAACTTCGGTAGTGTCTTATTATAAGACTACTCGTGGTCATGCTTGTCTTGGACAGCGTGTTCACGGTTTGTAAATACCAGCTCATGTTTTGGAGCTTACTAATAGTTCATCTCCGAGAATCTATAGCGTCATCCGTCGGTTTTGTGTTGCATCTTTTCCTTTTGGACATCTGAGTCGAAGTATCCTATCCCAATCGGATCTGAATCTCGGAGATATGATGGTTGGAACATTCAACGATTGCATTTCGTTCCCACTTGCACCGTCCTTGTGCCATTTCACTATGGGCTGCTTTCTTAGTAATTCTTGCCTAGGATCATCCTCAAAAGTGGACTTACCATGGGTCCCTCCATCTCCGATGATAAGCAAAATCATCCATTCGTTGTCTTCAACAAGGTAGTCCACATCATCCATTCTAGTCCGGTTGTACCATTCCTTTGCATAAAGCGATCATTGTGATTGCCTTGGCTGGTATGAAGAGTTTCAATGATCTTGAATCAAAAGTAATTCTTTTGCCATAAGGAATAGCTCTTTGCGTCACCTTTCCAAGGTGTCCGTTATGGAGTCATGGCAATCATCTCCTTGTTACTTTGAAACCATGCACCATTTTACTTAGCGAGGAATTGTTGCCACTAATCAAACCCGTTGTTGTTCTTAGTCCCTCTCGATGTGTTTTGTGTCTCAATTCGAGATGTGTCACCGTCTCGATCGTGAGTCGATCATGTTTACTTGATCTTCGTGAAGATCGAATCATGAAGGGTTTCCCCTTCTTTCTATTATAGGTGTCGGTGAAGATCTTGGAAGCAAGGCGTCAAAATCAAGATGATGGGTGAATCAACATCTTGAGGAGGCAAATGGATCATGAAGATTGTGATAGTTTGTGACTTCCTTTTCCTCTTACCTCCGTCTTGAATCTGGGCGAGATTCTTGTTTAGTAGGGTGGTGTCCTGACCCAGATCAGCCCTAGAGCTTGCTTGTAACCGGTGGCATTGCATCCATGCATCATGTTTAATTTTCATGAAAATTTGAAATGGGGATGACCAAGCCCTAGCACCAAAAACAATTCAAATAGGTTCAACTAAAAATATTTTCAATGAAAAATGGCCTTGAAAATGTTAGTCATTTGGAAAAATGCTTTAAACGAACCGGAGGTCTGCATTTTCATGTCATATTTGGTCCTTGGATTAATTCATAAAGTATTTGCATTTGGGCATTTAAATGCTAATAAATAATTTAAATGCTCAAATAATCCCAAACTGAAATGTTTACCGTAGGCTATATCTCCAACAGTGGTCATGGCGGTGGCATGAATTTTGGGATTGGTTTAGTATTTTAACAAAGCCCAACAGCTTGGAATAATAGAAAACAAGTTTTAAGCAGAAATAAGAGAAAACTTAACAGCAGCCCACCTACAGCGTCGAACCGGCCCTTTCCCCCCTCCTGGCCAGTTGGCCCCCACCACCACCTACTTTGTCGTCACCTACCTCTGCCATGGCGGAAGGAGGGACTATCTTGCCGCCCGACACGCCCGCCTCCTCCCTCTGCCTGCCTCACCGAAGGGCCTCAAGCTCCTCCTCGGCGCCGCCTTGGACCCCGGCCCCTCTCCTCTCGAGCCCCCTCTCCTCTGCTCCCTCTCTCTCGCCGGACCAGGCGCCCGTCGCCGCCCCTTGCTGCCCTCCGGCCACCCCCCCTCCTCGGCATGCCCGAGCTCCGCCTAGTCTTTCTCCCCTCCTCGAGCCTCCCAGACGGGCGCCCGGCGCCGCCCGCCCTTCCCCTTCTGGGACCAGGGACTTCATCGGCAATTCCGCCTTCCGGTGCGTCCCCGGCCTGAGCCTCCTACAACATCGCCGTGAGCACCTCGTCGTTTCCCTCTCCTCTCTTCCTCGTTTGCGTGCCGTAGCCCACCAACCCAGGACCAGAGCTCACCGCGCCGTAGTTCCTCACCGCCGTGGCGGGTCCCAGCCACGCTGGCCGTCACCATGCCGGTGCACCCCGGCTTCGTAGCCACCACCGCTCTCCTCTAGTGCACCGTGCTCCTTATCCCCTCCCGCCGAACTCCGGCCGCCGCAAAAGTTCGCCGTCGTTGATTTAGCCCACTCCTTGGAGTTGTTGCCTCCGTTGGATCGGCGAGGCCTTGACCTTCGTAACCCAAACCGCGTCCAAAACCAAAGCCTGTGGTGCAAACCGAAGGCCTCCGCCGTCTCGGCCTCGCCCGCGACTTCGGCGCCGGTGGTTTAACTGATTGACCGGGTTTGACCCCACAGGTCAGCGGCGAGTGGGCGGCCACTAACTAAGCGGGGTTAACACTAACCGATATTAGTTAGTTAAACTAACTCTTGACCCGTGGGTCCCAGCGTCGAGTTGACCTGGACAGCGACCCTGTTGACTTGCGACGTCACGCCTATGTCATCTTGGCCTTAATAATGATTTCGGAATTATTTTAATTCAGGAAATTCGGAAAATCCCTAAACTTCAATAAATCATAGAAATTCAACAGTAACTCGGATGGAAATAATTTTATATGAAAAATGATCAGAAAAATATGAAGAATCTGTTTATGCCATGATCATGCATGTTTGAACAAGTTAACCTCACTGAATAGGATGAATCATGATTAGGGTAATTTTGAAATAGCATTTGGGTTGGAGTTCAACCTTGTTTGAATTCCACTTCAACTAACTTGGATTCTTGTTGCATTTGGTGAATTCAGTTCCTTAACATGCTCACGCATCATATATGTGCATTGCATTAATTGTGTTCTTTCTCGTTCTGGTGTTTGTCCTCTCGGTGAGCGATGTTAGATGATTATTCGATGACAGATGAAGAACTATATTATCTTGAAGTGCCGGGCAAGCAAAACCCCTTGTTCATTCGATATAATCCCTCTGCTCCTGCTCTAGTTTCTGCATTAGGACAACAACGACTCATGTGTTACTTGCTGCGGTAGTGAACCCCTTGATCCTTTGCATGACTGTCATTCCACGATAATTAGATGAAACCCACTAGCATGAGTAGGAATTGTTTGAGCCATGTTGTGCCTACTCATTTATGCTTGTTTGTCATGCACTCTTGCTTAGAGTTGAGTCAGTCGATTCATCGGAATGAATTGGAATTTATGAACATGTCCTATTGGTGTGTGAGTTAAGTGTGTGAACACGATTTGGTAAAAGTAGCGGTGAGAGGCCATGTAGGAGTACATGGTGGGTTGTCTCATTTGCCGTCTTGAGGCTGAGTCTGTGTTTGTGATCCATGAACAGTTACTACCACGCATTGGGATCCTTAATTGACCCTCTCGGCCTTAACCACCTTGTCCTCGGTCAGGGAGTTGCAAGTAGTTTACGTGTTTGTAGCATCTTTGGGGCCCATGCTGACCTTAGGGGTGTGTTGTGTTGCGGTAAACCGTGGATGTCCAGTGCCCGTTTGGTATCTGGGAACCCTGCACCATCGTTCGGGCTGTATGGAAACCTCGGCGGACTCCTGCGGATGGAACCGAATAGGCGATAAACCTGGACTAGGGACTTGAGTGTTTAGGTAGGCCGACACCACGTTGGGCTTCGCTTGAAGGTTGCAGTACATGTCGTATGTGGGTAATGGTGAGCGTGTGGAAGTACACCCTGCGGGGTTTAATATGATCTATTGAATAGCCGTGTCATGAAAGGACTTGGTTGCCTATATCGGTTCATAGACAAGTGAAAGTGGATACTCTAAAATGCCAAGATAAGCGTGAGTGCTATGGATGGCGTTCTCGTGGGGAGGCAGGGCGGGTCCATAGTGGTGTATTGATATGGTGAATATGTGGACTCGTGTCGCCACCTCAAAGAGATACTTGCGATCGTAGTTCAGGATAGCCACGATTCAAAGCTGGCTTCTGGATCAACTCCACCACCTTTTGATAATGATTCATATGTAGTTAGTTACGATGTAAGTCTTCTGAGTACAATTGTACTCACGTTTGCTTATTTTATGTTTTGCGGAGAGGCGTCGGTCCGCTAGTAGTTCCGTGGGCTTCGACTTTAGCTTGTTACCTCGCTACGATCTTGTGCCCTCGGCGGATCAGTAGATAGTCGGGCTTCTCGGCCTTTTCCATTTATAGTTATGCACTCAGACATGTTTAGCTTCGCTTGTGCTTTGACTTGTATGCTCACGAGTGTTGGGTCATGAGACCCATGTTTGTAATATCTGCTCTTGGCCTAATGAATAAGTAATTGAGTCGTAGAGTTATGTTGTGATGCCATGTTGTATCTCATAAATTGAGCATAATGTGTGTATGTTTGAAATGCTTGGTATGTGTGGGATCCGACAAACTAGTTGTTATCCTTGGCAGCCTCTCATATGAAATGTAGTCTCGTGATTACGGCGATAGTAGTCCTTCTGCCGGTTCACGAGTCCGCTAACCAGCCTCGCTTGGACACTTGGAGCGGCATGTGTTTCGCCGTTCCTATTCGTCCCTTGAAATGTCCGCGGTGTTATTGAGTCTGCCTAACTTCTCTGCCGGGATACGAGTCCATTAGCCAGTCTACAACCCGAATATATCGTTGATGACCGACATGCTCGATGTGATTCATGTACCTGTCCCCATAGTTAAGCGCCGCTTTGGGTTCACGACTAGCCATGTCGGCCTGGGTTCTTTGTCATATGGATGCTAGCGACACTATCATATCGTGAGCCAAAAGGCATAAGCGGTCCCGAGCCATGGTAAGCGGCACCGTGGGAATACCGTGCGTGAGGCGCAAAGTGATATGGCGTGTTACATGCTAGATCGGTGTGACTTAGGACCGGGTCGACAGCGTATCAAATGGCGCCAAAAAGCTCGACATGGCGATGCCATGTTCCTCTGGAGAACCATCTCCGGGCGGCTATGCGTGTTGCCGATACTAGGAACCTGCCGCTATCATAGCCATAGGGTTCACGCGGAGCCTTAGGAAGTTGACCTTGTCCTTAGGTGTGTTCAGTCCAAGGGCTCAAACAAGTTCGCCGAAGTGGGAAGGTCCTTACCGGTTAATCGTGTCACGGAACTGCGTAATCCGTCTAGGGCCGAAGATGACATCCCAATGCATAACTTTCGAGGAATATTGAGCATCCTCGTAAGTTCTACCGTAGAAGCGCGGTTCGGGCCTTCCCCGATAGCATGTTTTGTACAAGCCTAGTCCCTTGGACTTGTAACCCTTTACAATGGGTGCACCACATGCAAAGATAATAAGCGAAGCACGACACGAAACTTGCATGCATGTTTAATTAACTTTAGCTTTGTTATGATTAACAAAGGATCCGTGCATCTGCTTCTCCTTGCCTTTTAATCCGGAGTTAACAGCAGGGTTCCCTGCGAGCGGACTTTACGGGAAGAAGAAAAGGTAAAACAAGCCAAACATTTGGTCCCGACAACTTCTCCTTATTGGGAGCGATAAGGAAGGCGAAAAACTCAGATAAGTTCGTCACCATCCATGATATGTTCCCCATATGGAAACTTGGGGTGGAAACCTTGGCTCCCAACATATGTTCCCC
>JAHIAM010019942.1:0-14844 GCA_021605205.1 Aegilops longissima
CCAACTTCCCACCACCGCTTTGAGTACATGGCGGTATGGTCCAACAGCTCGAGATGAATCGCAGTTCATGGAGAACATGATGGCTCAGTTCGCCCCAATATGAACCAGCACCCAAGCGGAACAACTCTGCGGATTTCATCGCTGAACCCGGCGTATACGCAGCTCAACTCAGCCTTTGGATCTTGATGGTGGCTCCGTGACATCACCTATGAGATGGAGTCTGCTGATGTAGCCCCCTGGCTATGTCACCTTTGCATCCTTCTTCTGAAGGGACCCATGAGCTCAATGGTGGGACAGCCACCGTCGTACTCTGCCAGTTGGAACACTCATCACTGGCGGACTTCCGGGCTGCCTTCCGTGCCGCTTCATCCCTCAAGGGTCATGGACGGAAGAAGCGTGAGTTCATAACCTCACCCAAGGCAACAAGGCTGTTGAAGTCTATCGGCGAGAGTTCTTGGACTTGTCTCGCTATCTTTGAAGAGATATTACAAGCGATGCCGCTTGAGCGGGAGAAGTTCGTGGCGGTCTTCAAGTGACATCAAGCTCGCACTTCTAGTGCGACTTTGCTGATTTCGCCACCTTGGTGAACAAAGCTATCAATGTCGAAACTGGTGCGGGAATACGAGCTCTAACGAGCGTAACCGTGACACGGGTTCATCTTGAGCCCGTCCCGCATGAAGCGCAAGATATGGATTCCCAACAGCATGTACCAGCCGAATGCTCACCTTCAAAGCGAACTATGCTACACCTCGTGCGCCTACAACTAAGCGGCGAAGCTTCGGCTCCACCACCCCAGCTCTGTTCCCACTCCCAATAATGGCTTATGCTTGGTGCGGACAGCGGGCACCGTGCTAGAGAATGCAACGAACCAGAATCAAGCGGCCCTTCGGCAGCGGCGTGGAAACACCGAACCGCAACAACAGCAAGTCTTATGGGCAAGCTCGGGCCAACCACGTTGATCGAGCGAAGCTCAAGACCAGCCTGCTCTTGTGATGGGTACACTCCTCGTAAATTCAGTACCGCATCTGTTTTATTTGATTCGGGGCATCACATTCATTCATGTCGAAGATTTTGCATTCATGCATGGCATTAAAAGTGAAGACATGAATGCTTCACTATTAGTACACACCCAGCGGGCCAATGTCGGACCTCCATGATTTGCAGCAGCGTCCCGTTGAAATCGAAGGAATGGAATTCCTTGTCTCTCCTATCGTCTGAAGTCTTGTAGCATTGACCTCATTTTGGGGATGGATTGGTTGAAAGCGCATCTGGCGTCAATCGTTTGCGCCACTAAGACCGTCCATCTGCTGCACCCTTACGATGAAATAAGTAGCTACAATGCTAAATGCGGTTCAAGATGCGAGGCAAGGCTCTATGCATTGAATGCATTGAGCGCCGCACCCTCGAGGAATTGAAAACATTCACGTCGTTCGCGACTTCCAGGCGTCTTTCTGAAGAACTTCGAGGATTCCCCCACCTAGAGCTGTCGAATTCGTCATCGACTTGAAACCGAGCACCACTCCTATAAAGCGTCCTACAAGATGCCGCCGCGCGAACTCCTTGAACTAAAGGAGAAATCGACAAATCTCTTCAAAGCGGCTTCATTAGCCCAAGTTGCTCTCCTTGGGGAGCACCTTCTCTCTTTGTCAAGAAGAAGGATGGGACAAACCGATTGGTCCAAGACTACCGTCCTATAAATCAAGCTACTATTCGAATAAGTATCCTCTTCCTCGGATCAATGATCTTTATGATCAAGCTGGCTGGTTAAATCGGTGTTCTCGAAACTTCGACTTGAGGTTGGGTTACCACCAGATCCGTGTTCGTGAGGAGGATATCCCCAAGACCGCATTGTGACTCGTTATGGTTCTTACGAGTACACCGTCATGTCTTCGGCAACCAATGCTCCAGCCACCTTCTCTCGCTTTGATGAACTATATATTCATGGATTACCTCGACAAGTTAAATGCGTGGTTTATCTGGATGATATCTGATCTATTCCAAGAATGAAGAAGAACATCTGAACATCTTAGTCTTGTCTTTGGAAAAGCTACGAGAGCATCAACTCTATGCCAAGTTCTCCAAGTGTGAATTTGGCTTCCGAAGTAACCTACCTTGGACATGTCATCTCTAAGGATGGTATTGCCGTCAACCTGAGCGAGTTCAGGCTATTCTCGATTGGACTCCTCCGAAGAGCGTTAAGCAAGTCGGAAGTTTTCTCGGTCTACTTGACTATTGCCGTCGATTAAGTCGAGAACTTCTCCAAGATTGCCAGACCTCGACTAACTTTGTTGCATAAAGCGTCAAGTTCAATGGGCGAGATAAATGTCGGGAAAGTTTCCGAGCACTCAAAGACAAGTGACAAGCTGCCCGATGCTAGCTCCTCGATACTAAGAAGGACTTACGTCATTTCTTGCGGCGCATCTCGTCAAGGTTTAAGCGGTGTCCTAATGCAAGAAGCGCAAAGTAGTTGCTTATGCCTCTCGACGATTCGCCCTCACGAGGAGAACTACCCAGTTCATGACCTCGAACTTCTGCCGTCATTCATGCGCTAAGCGATGGCGACATTACCTTCTCGTGTCGTTGCGAGATCTACTGACCACCAAAGTCTGAAGTATTTGTTTACTCAGCCAGACCTGAACCTCCGTCGGCGAGAGATGGATGGAGCTGATTGAGACTTTGATTTGGGTATTTCCTATCGCCGGAGCAAGGCTAATGTAATGGCTGATGCCTTGAGTCGCAAGTCTTCTGCAACCACCTTGAGTTCACAAAGTTCAGCCCTCACTTGTTGAAGAATTCAGCGAGCTGAACCTCCATATTGTTCCTCCGGTGCACTCGCTCCCCTCCTCCGGAGTTCCAAAGATGAATCTCCGTGTTGTTCCCGAGGGTTCCCTCTTTACCCTGGCTGTTGAACCCGATCTCGTGGACACCATAAAGACAATGCAGAGATTTGACTCTGAAGTCTACAAGCTTAAACAAGACGTCAGGAAAGGAAATCCCTCCTCCTTCACTATTGCCAATGATGGCGCCTTGTACTTCAAAGGCCGCCTAGTGGTGCCATGTAAGAAGGAAAATCTGAATATGACTCGGAAAGTTATGAAAGAAGCTCATGATACGCCTCTATGTATCCACCACAGCGGTACAAAGATGTATCAAGACATTAAATCGAGAGATTACAGTGGTCTAATATGAAGCAGGACATTGCTCGCTATGTTTAGAGTGTGGCGTTTGCCGTCGTATCAAAGCGAACATCAAAGGCCTCTTTGGAACTCTGCAACCTATCTCTATTCCCGAATGGAAATGGGACCATGTTGAAATGGACTTAAATCCTTTGGGTTTCCCAAATCGCGAGAAGGTAATGATGCTATTCTTGTCGTCATTGACCGGCTTTCTAAAGTTGCACATTTACGGCGGTCGAAAAGCGATCCTGCTAGCCAGCTTGCAGCGCTCTATATGTCGAAATTGTTTCACTTCACGGTATTCCTTTGGTTGTCGGTTCGGACCGTGGCAGCTTATTCACTTCAAGATTACGGGCAAGTTTTCAAGAAGCTATGGGGACTCATTTATCTTTCGATCTTGCTTTTCATCCATGATCACAAGGGCAAGTTGAGCGTGTCAACCAAATTCTCGAAGACATGCTTGAGCTTGTGTAAATCTCATTGGCAAGAAATGGGAGGAATCTCTCCGTATGCTGAGTTCTCTTATAATAATAGCTATCAAGCTAGTGCGAAGATGGCCCCCTTGAAGTGTTATATGGGCGAAAGTGCGAACCCCTCTGAACTGGTCGAAGCGGGGAGCGTCCACTCTTGGTCGGATATTATCAACATGCGAAGAACAAGTCCGCATTATTAGCGAGAATCTCAAGGCTGCTCGATCGCGTCAAAAAGTAATTATGACCGTCATCACAAAGACATGGTCTATCAACTTGGCGAAAAGGCCTATCTTCGCGTTACACCAATGAAGGTGCTCACGCCGGGATCAAAGGCAAGTTAGCGCCTCGCTATATTGGCCCTTTCACTATTACGGAAAGGCGTGGAAAAGTGGCATATCAAGCTGGAGCTTCCGTCGAACCTTTCTCGGGTTCACGATGTGTTCCGTGTCCCAACTCGGCGCTGCTTCAAGGACCCAATCCGGCGATGGACCATGAAGTGCTCGGTGCAGCAGGACCTCTCCTATAAAGAGCATCCGGTCCGCATTCTCGACCAAGCTGAGCGCCGCGCACGTCGAGGCGATCAAATTCCTCAAAGTCGATGGTGAATCACTCACGAAGATGAAGCCACACAGGAGCGAGGATCGCCTCTGAGGATGAATATCCCACTCTCTCCTTCTACCTCCTAAATCTCGGGGCGAGATTTCTTGTAATGGAGGAGATTTATGCTTGCTTGGATGGTTATGCAGCAGTAATCACCGGTTATGTTAATTAACCTCTCGTTGATTCAAACCGACCTAAAACAAAAATCAAAAATGAAACAAGCGATAAAGGTTCGAAAATAAGTTCTAAAATGTTCGGGGTTTTCTAAAATACCTAACCTAATATTGGTGGGGTGCATTAATATTTACAAATGTCGAGCATTTTAAATAATTAAAAGCAGAAAAGGAAAATAATAAAAAGAAGAATAAAAAAAAGTGGTGGAGGATAACCCCCTGGCCCACCAGCCGGCCCCCCCCTCCTTGGCCCATCCCTTCCCCACAGGCGGCCCACCGGCCAGCCCTTCTACCCCTCCCAGTGGTGGCTAACCCTAGCCACCACCCAGCCTCCCCGCCCCCCCCCTCGCTCCAGGCCGATCTGGATCGGGCGGAGCACCCAGCCGAGCCGTCCCCAGCCCGTCCTCCCACCTCCCCGGCCCCGCCGCCCCGCCGCCCGGTCCTCCCTCCTCCTCGGCCTTGGCAGGAGATCCTCCTCCCCCTCCGTCGCCCCAGAGCCCAGCGGCCTCCGCCCGCTTGGCTCGGCCTCGCCCTTGCCTTGGCGCTCCCGACCTCCCCCTCGTGGGCGCCTCACCGACCCCCCTCCCCGGCCTTCCCGCCCTCCACCGAGCCGCCCGCCTAGACCTGCAGCGCTCGGTGGCTCCCCCCCGTTCCTCTCTTCCCCCTCCCCGTCGGCGACCCGCTCCGGCCGCCGCGCCTGCTGACCCCAGCTCCCGGCTCCCTCCGCTCGTCGCCCGTGGCCCCAGCCCAGCCCGTCGCCGGATCGGGCCCCATGACCACGCAGCAACGCGCCACCCCCCGATCCCTCTCCTTCCTCCCCCTGGGATCCGGCCCAGGCCTCGGCCCCTCTCCGGCGCCCAGCGTTCGAACCCTCATGGCGCCTGGCGGCGCCAGCTCCTCGCTCCCCACGGTTCGGCCTCGCCTCCCCAAACCCCTTCGCTCGGCCCGGCGAAAACAACCAGCCCGTTCGCCCTCCCGGCCTGGCGTCGCTCACCGCCAGTGGCCGGGCGGTAGCCTCGGCCGCTCCAGCCCGCAGCCGTCCGATCGCCCACAGGTGGCGCCCAGGCCGGAACTGGGTGATGCCGAATCGGCACCCCCGCATCGCCCAGCTTGTCGCCCGCATCGCCCATGTCGCGCCGCGCCCGTTGGCCATGGAGCCAGCGGCGTGGGGCCCCACCCCATGTGACGTTTGTTTAAATAAAAGCAGAACTAAAATGGAAATAAAATGAATTAAATTAATTACTAAATAATTAATTAATTAATTAAGCAATTAATTAAACTAATTAATTCGGATTAGTTAAACCTAATCATTAGTTAAAGTAATTGGGTAATTAATTAAACTAATTAATTACGAATTAATTAACACTAATTATTAATTAACTTAATTAAGTAAGGTTAATTAATCGATTAGGTTAATTAGCCACTAGTGGATGACATGCGGGACCCACTGTCGGGGTTGACTTAGTCAACCACATTGGTGATAACGTCGGCATGACATCATCTTGATGTCATAAATGCAATTTGAAATTAATTAAATAATTAATTAAAATTCCAGAAATTAATAAAATCTTTTATAAATCATATCTTTTAATCCGTAATCCGGATTAAAATAATTTCAACATGAAAGTTGCTCGAGCGGCGAGGCGAATCCGGATCGCGATCCGTTAAATCCACCACGTCTCTAACCTATCGAACCTGCAAACTTTATCCTCCGGTTCATCATCGGCGGGCGTCAGGAGCAGGATAACTTCGGATGCTTTCCCCCTAAACGGTACCCTTCCTACCACGTTAGAACACGCCTAGCATCGCTTCTTGGCATGTCATGCATCGTTATGCATACATTACCGTGTATTCATTGTTTCTTCCCCTCTTCTCTTGGTGAGACTACGAGACCGGCCTTCTGGTGGCGGTTCGACTACGGTGTTGGCGACCCTCTCTCTTGCGAGCAACAGGCAAGCCCCCCCTTGATCACGGATATAGCCTACTCTTATCTACCTTGCTTGCATTAGAGTAGCATAGCATATTCTTGTTTTCGGATACTCCTATCTTTCTTTGCATAGCTTTGTCCTTGTAACCATTTGTTACCTTACGCAATCCTATATGCTTAGTATAGGATGCTAGTATTTTCATCTGTGGCCCTACTTTCTTGTCAAAATGCTGCCGTGCTATACTATCGGGCCGTGATCACTCGGGAGTTGATCACGGGTATATACTACTCTTATACATGATACATGTGAGACTAAAGTCGAATTGGTGATGGAGCACCGTGAGTGGATCTTTGTGGCGGCGGCAGGCAGAGTTGAGACCGCCTAGGAGAGAGGTGGGCACAGCCTGTTGGCGTTCAGCGGTTACTTAACTGCAACGAGGTCTTGGTATTTGATCTGGGTTGGCTCTGAGCTTATCGCACTAACCATCTGGCGGGAGTAGTTATGGGTATCCGGCGTCGTGGTATCGGTAGAAATACTTGACGTCGTGATGGGCGGCCTTGGCGGATTGGATTGGAGCGCTGTTAGGCTAGGTCTACTTCGGCGCCCTCATAGCGTCTTGAGGTGTGCTTTCGAGGCGATGGGCCCGGACCCTGCTGGCAGCAGGTTTGAACCGGCGTCTTGGCCTCTCTGTCGTGCCTAGGTGGGGCTGCGGCGTGTTGATCTTCTGTGACGGGAATGACCCGGAAAGTGTGTCCGACCAAATGGGATCAAGCGTCTTTGGGTAAGATGGTGCACCCTGCGGTGATTAATCTATTCGGATAGCCGTGATCTTGATATGGGGCGACTTGGAGTTGTACCTTGAGCTTATGACAACTAGAACCGGATACTTGATAAAACACACCCTTCCAAGTGCGGATACAACGGTGGTCGCTCTCGCTCGGGGTTATGAGCGAGGGATTGCGGGTAGGATTATTGCTATATGTTGTTACTTGGAGGACTTCCGTTGTCCTCTTACATGCATTGCGGACCGGTGTCGAAGCGTAGTCTTCGTTAAGACTAACTATTCCCCTCTTATTACGGCATTACTGCGATTCAGTCCTTGATATGGCCTTTACATATATCCATGCATATGTAGTGTAGCTCCTTGCTTGCAGTACTTTGGATGAGTACTCACGGTTGCCTTGTTCCCCTTTTCCCCTATCTCTACTCGATTGCTGCAATCGAGGCGATGGAGCCAGGGCGAGCCGCCGCCTATGGCGACTACTACTCGGGCGCCTACTACTACGTGCAGCCCGGCGGCGCGACCGGGAGTGACCTAGGAGGATCCCGGGCGGGAGGCCTGCTCCTCTTCGTCTATATCGGTTTGTGCTAGCCATCTTATGGCACCTTGTTTAACTTATATACGTACTCGGATATTGTTGCTTCGCTGACTTCGTCTATGATCGAGCACTTGTATTCGAGCCCTTGAGGGCCCCTGGCTTGTATTATGATGCTTGTATGACTTATTTTATTTGTAGAGTTGTGTTGTGATATCTTCCGTGAGTCCTTGATCTTGATCGTACACATTTGCGTGCATGATTAGTGTGCGATTGAATCGAGCGTCACATCGTTCTTAGCGGCTGTGCGGCTTGGCGACATCGGCGGCCTCCTTCAACTTCTGGCGTGATCCGGGACGGGCGTCGAGTCCATCCTTATTGCTTGCTCCAGCTCACAGGTCCGCTCTGCGACAAGCTTCTCAATTTCTTCATCCTTGCCGCGGAGCTTGGCAGGAAGCGCCTCCTCGCAAGCGGCAAGGTCGTCTTCTTGAGCATCGAGCAAGACGCGGTGCTCCCTTAGTTCAGCGTCGTCCTTGGCGGCCTGCGCGGCGGCCACCTCCTGACCATTCTCAATGTCGGACTGCTTAAGGAGGAGCTCGGTCCAACGCACGCTCAGTTGTTCCTGGCTGGTCTTCAGCTCCTGTCGGGCCTCGGCAAACCAGGTTTGCGTCTCCCCGACGCGCTCCTGGAAGCCCGCCTCTGCCGCGTCAACAGCTGCCATCTTGGAGTCCAGCTTCTCTTTGCAGGCACGGTGAAGCGCATGAAACTTCTGAAAATTGCTGCTCATGGCTTGGATAAGCTGGTCCTCCTTGGAGCCACTGCTGGCGCTTGGCTCATCAAGAACCTGGAGCCTCGGCGGTGATGACCTCTTCGTCAAAGACCTCCCCCTCGGCAGGCGATCCGGTGCTTGCCGTCCCTGGGATGCTAACAATCACATCCTCACAGACCCTCAGGTATCTGCTCAAGGTGGGGCTTCGGAGGTGGACAGTTGGTCATCGACCCCCATCTCCCCGGCAGCTGAGGACTCGGGGACTGATGTAGCGCCAGGCACTCCTGAGGAAGGGATGCTGTCAGTTACGTCGCCAGTCTCCTCACTGGCCTCCCTGGCAGACCCCATGGCGGCCTCATCATGCACTCCTTGGCGACCTTGTCGGCAGCAACCCTGTCGGCCTCGGCGGCAGCATCCTTGGCGGTCTCCTTGATGGTGGCGTCGACATCCATCTGACCCACCGAGGAAAGATCTGAAAACCAAGGAGGAGAAAAAGATGAACCCAAGTTCGAAGTTCGAAGCCTAATGAGAAAGATTGCACTAGAAAACAGATCAAGGCCAGGAGGCGGGCGACTTATATATGATGAGTTGGGGAGGAGTGGTTCCCTTCGCGACAACACTCGTTGCCGGGATGGAGCCGCCAGCACCTGTGCTTGCCGGCTCTCCCTCCGCACGCGTGGGCTCGTCGACGGAGGCCCTTGCCGGGGATCTCTCCCTTGGCGACATGGGCTCACCGGTGGAAGCCCTTGCCGGGGACCCCTCCCTGGGTGGTGTGGTTGTTGATGAATGAGGCGTGTTGGGGGCGGCCCTTGGCGGCCCCTCCTGTTGCCGCTCTTCCCCTGCAAACCCAGCAAGATTAACGGTGAAGAGACACACCCCAGCGCTCGCTAGCAGAAAGTGGGTAATGGACTCATGTTGGGGGCTGAGTCGGGGGCTGCGTCATGGATTGGGGCCCGGGCAGATCGTGATCACCTCCGGCGCGCTTTAGTTGCTCGTCGGCGGCTCGTCACCCGTCGAGGTCTTGGCCCTCTTTGCCATCCTCTGTGCCAATGTCTTCTTGTCCCTACAGAGGCAAGCCAAGACGAGATCAAGTCATGCGAGATAACCAAAACAGAGATTCAGGAAATGGAGAAGGTGGTGGAGCACTTACTCGTCCTCTTCTTCATCATCTTCCTCTGGCCTCCTCCTGTTTGGGGTCATGGAAGAGAGTTCGTAGTCGGCCTCTGGTATGGTGTCCATGCGGAGGGGTGGAGATGGAGGCCTGGGCCACTTGGCCGTGGCGGAGGCGGCGGCCTCTGCTTCCTTTGCTGTCGCGGCCGTGCGCCTCGTATGGCACACGGGTTGCGCCTGGGCCTCTTTCCCTGTGCAGCCTTGACGGCCGCCCTCTTGACAGGGACCTCTTTGGACGAGGAGGCTCGCCGCACCGACTCGTTGGAGGCAGACCGCCAGAGGATGCGCTTCCTCCTCCCCTGGACTGGGGGCTCCTCAGGCAGGTCCTCTTCATCCGTGTCGTCGGGCGCCTCTTCAGCCGCCCCCTCGGCAGAAGGGCCCCCGGTGGCGGTCCCGCTCTGGTCCCCGGTGGGCTCCGCCTGCTCAGCAAAGTCTTATTCAGCCCTGGCCTCGCTTTCCTGGAAGCCGACGCTGCCGGCCGCCACGGCAAGAGCTGCCTCTTCCGCCCTGCTGGCAATGTACGCCACCTCTTCGTCGGTGGTGTCGCAGACAAGTTGTGTTTCCTTACGGACAGGCCGCTCCGACAAACTATCGAAGAACTCTTGCACCCGCACCTCATATGGCTCGACCCAGCTCTGGTCAAGGCCGTGAGCGTTGAACTCCGGCATCATGGCGATGATGGAGGATCGGGCGGAGTTGCTGCACGGGGGGACCACGGCCGCCAGCAACTTAAACGACTTATCGGCCTTCTCAGCCTTTCCGGCTTTTTCGACCTTGCCGGTCTTGTTGACCTTAAGTTGGAACAACTTTGAGCAGAGGGACGCGTGCTGCATCACTGTAAAGTTGGGATTCAGGCCGGTGCGCAAGCTCATAATATTTGCGGCGTTCCATAAATCCCAAGCCGGCCTCCCTTTGTTATGCGGGGGGGTGATACGACGGTGGAGGAAATTGGCCCCGGTCATCTCCAGAGTGAGCCCGGCGGTCTTGAGGCGGTGGATTCTGTTGGTGGACACTGTGAGCATCTTGTCCTGAGGGTGGAGGTCGCCCCAGTTGCCGCGACGGACCACTTGCGCCTGCCGGGGGGTGCAAAATGTATGCCACTCCTTCTCCACAATCCAGCACCACCTGTGCCACCATTCATCCCACTTCTCCTTATGGGTCCCGTTTGGATACGTCTCCTTGCACAAAGCCCTCGGGATCCAGGTGACACAGCCATACAACGCCCCTCCTATCTTGATGCGGGGGATGAAATAGTGCCGGAAGAGCGCCGTGTTGGGAACCACCCGGGCGAAATTCTCACAAAGGTGGGCGAAGATAGCCATACACGCCACGGCGTTCGGCGTGGAATCCAAAAGATGGAAGCCGAAGGTATACATGATGTCGATGAAGAAATCCGAGAATGGGGGCAGAGCCCGCAGTAGAGATAATCGACAAAGAACGGTAATTTATATGGACCTGACTCGGCGTTGGGACCAGGGATGGCGCGGGTGGCAGGATGCCCCGTCGTCTCCCTCCCCCACATAAGCTGGTACTGATCCTTGAGCGCATGCGCGTCGAGCCCAGGGGCGAAGACGACGTGCTCCCTCTGCATCTTCACAAGCTCGCTCTCCAGCACCTCTTCCCCCTCGCACGCCTTGAGCGCTCCCTTGCCCTTGTTTTTGGGCGCCATAGCAACCAACGGAGGGCGGGGGACCGAAAGTGGTGAGGGCACGACGGCAATGGGCGGAGGAGAAAGCTCTGGATTGGGCTCAAGGAAGAAGAAGGAGGCGGCGGTTTCCTAGATTGGAATGGGCGAAAGGGGTAAATGAGCAGCGCCCCTGCGGATTCCTGTCTTTATGGGGTAGGCGCGTGGCCACCTATTTACTGTTCAATGTGAAGGCATTGGCGCAGGCACAGGCGTGCTGCAATCGTCCCAACCACGACCCCCATGCCGCGCACTCAATACGGATCGTGGGAAGCGCGATGAACAAGAAGATTATAGCGATTATCCCCCACAGCGTGCCAGCAGCCTGTTTGGGGGGCCCAGCGGCAACCGCACTCATGTGTGGCCCGAACGCGAGGCTCAAGCCGATTGTACTAAAAGTTTGGGCCCTTTAGCACCCCATACTTGTGCGGGCGGTCGTAGCCACACCGTGGCGAGGCCTGAAGAGGGCGACCAAGGATAAAAACAAGATCACTAGAGAAGCGGCCAAGCCAGAGAACAGAGGACGAGCTGGGCCCCCGGCAAGATCCTTGTCGGGACGGTATAGCGACCCGACCTCGGATGGTCAAGCCTACGTGTTCTTTGTGCCATCCACGGATCGGTATCTTGGCACACACAGTACATCAATGTATATATCAAAGTGCAATCACATGTATAATTAACGTAAAAGCGATAGATACCTCATAAGTCACAGTGTGAAGCGAATAGTCGGTGTGGAGTCCCATCAGCGCCATCGGCGGGTTGAGTGTGAACCGTAACCTGTATCGTAACTCTTACTCGTCGAGGAAATATCGCAACATGATACGTTGCAGCCGTGTAAATCATTACATTGAATGTACGGCAAGATCACAATAAGAAAGCAGATGATAAACTATACTATATGCGGTATGGCTTTGTGGCTCTGTATCTGAGTTTTGTTTGCGTAAAAGCTGGTTTTATTTTCCCTACATCAAAGGAATAAATGAAGTCTGTACTATAGAGTTTTCTATCATGACATGGTTCCGCCAACCGATGTCTCATAGCCCAAACTCATCATAAGTGGCCCACAATTAAGTTATCAGTCCGGTGTTGAGAGTTCAGAGATAGATCCAAGTCTAGATGCTCAAATTGTCCGTAACCGGGGACACGGCTAATCGATTAGGTTTTAACCCTCTGCGGAGGTTTGTACACTTTACCCAAGATTCGATCCCTCTTTTACGCTCTCGCACTTGAGGTGTTTGAGAACAAGATGACGAAACATGGTCTTCGAAGAGTTCCACGACCTTTGTCGGTGCTCATCCAATCCTACCGTAGTTCTACATCTGCTAGCACCGTCCTGCGAGTCACAACTAAGGTCAACCAAGCGAGCCCATAGTGACTTGCGGTTGCGGGTAAGCTTCGGGCATGAAGTATTCTTCCGTCTCTTTGAGTGCAGGTGAAGCTTTCCCAAGATGTCATGGCGCTTCTCCATGCATCGGCCAACCACTGGATTCTCGGGTGCCCGTCAACCATCCTTCACCCAGTGGTGTGTATTGAATTCTTGTCTCGAGTCTTGAAGTCTTGAGGCCTTGAAGATGCAGTCCTTGCAGATTCCATCATGGAGTTATCGTCATTGGCGTAGATCCTCCATACTCACACCACTCTCGAACACTCATACCAACCCGTCTACTATAGCGTAGCATAAAATAAATAGCGTCCGGGCTTGGTAGCAGGGGTGAATGGGTTCCTGCCTCATGCATACTACTCAACTACAAGGATTCAATATCACTCTTGGAGGGATTGTTGCGAAGATGACACTAGATGCAATAAAACACATAGGTATGAAAAACATGGTCAAAGTGAACTTGCCTTGACGATCTTGAAAACTAAGGACTCGTGGTAGCAAGCCGCACTCGGAAATTCTACCTAGGCAAACAATAACCATAATAAGCATACAACATATGACCACTTAACATAATAACATACTAACATAACACACCAAAACAAAGCGAATCAAAACCCAAAGGAAAACTCGAAGAAATCCAACTCAAAGTTTTCCTACTTCAAACAACAACTAAAAATAGTTTTTCATAACAATTTTTTTAACATAACCTAGGCATGGGTTTATGCTACCTAACAGAAAAGAATGCATTATGCAACTAGGAGCAAAAAGAATCACTTTAAAATATATTATGAAACTCCTATTAGGCCTAAAGCAAATTCTAGTAGGAAAAATAAAATAAAAGTTTTATTTATTATAAATAAAAGTTCATGCTCTAAAGTGACAGAAACTAACCTAGAATAATCTATCACATGTGAAAAATAAATTTATTTGCTAACTAAAACAATAGGAAAACAGTAGCTAGCTAATTAATTAAGAATAACATGATTCTGATTAAAACTATTTTTTATTAATCCTAAAATGCACAAATAAATTCCTACGGTTAGGCAATGTCAAAACAAAGTTGTGACAAAAGAATCACCAAAAATAATTTTCCTAACTCTTTTTATAGCAGATTTACTATTCTGCCTAAATCTAAAATAAAGAAATTTTAAATAATTTTAACATGGCTAATTATATTTTCTACAGAAATTATAAGAAATTTTCAAACCAACAAAAAAGAATCACTTAAAAATATTAAGTAGATTAAAAGATATGAATTTTTCAAATCTGAAACTATTCGCTAAAACAGAAAACGAAAAATAAAGAAAAAATGGCTAATGGGCCTATATAGCAGCTTGGCGTAATATAACTAAGCGGGCCTAGGGTTTAAAAGCAAGTCGGGCGGTTCAACTAAAAAACCTAACTAAAATAAACCGGAACTAACGGGATAAAACAGTCTTTAAAATAGACCATTACCCCTTGAGAGGATCTAATCTCGCCTAGATTACGGATCGGACGGCGGAGAGGCTCGGCGACTCACCAGAAGGTCGGCAGTGGCAGGCTCAGGCGGCGAGTGCTCGGCGACTCGGTGGTCGGGGCGTCGGCGGAGTGGTCCCGTGAGTCTGCGAATGAGGCGAGGTCCGTTTGGTGGAGTCAGGCGAGCTCGGGGTGGCAGGGGTGGGTCGGGAGGCGTTAATGGCGGCGGCAGCGTGCTCGGACTCAGCGCAGTGCGTCTGATGTGAGGAGAGGTCGGCGAGGCGAGGAATGGGGTGAGGAGGGTATTTATAGGGGGAGGCACGACTTGCGGCGTCGGGAGGGATCGGTGAGATCCGGAGATCGCGGGATCTCAGCGGCGGCGGGGGTTCGTGGGCGAGGAAGGTGACAGGTGGGGACCACCCGTCGGTGAGGAGCGCGTCGGTCGTGACTGCGACATGTGATGATCGAGGCGATGGGGAAGTCGGTCGGGCGGTTGGGTGGCCTTGATTGGGCGGCTCGGCCGTTAAGTGAAACCTGGTGGTGGAGTCGCCAGTCTTTGGCTGGGCAGTCGGCTGGTGGCGCTGAGGTATTTTTCTTTTTCTATTTTATTTTTTTAAACAAAAGCAGAGATAATATATAAAATATAAATATTTTATATAGGACATATATATATATCAAAATGATCAGGGAATATTCCTATCATTTGAACATTTTCGAGG
>JAHIAM010019945.1:0-27137 GCA_021605205.1 Aegilops longissima
ACTTTGGCCATATTGCCAACCATGGCGCCTCCGCTTCAACGATGGCCCCACTACCTTGGCGGGACGTTGAAGATCTTCAGCCATAAGCGAAGTGGGGCTGGATCACGAAGGAAGGCCTCGCACCTGACGATAAGCGCCCGAGATGTTGAGATGAAATTGAGGCCAGGTCGTGGAAGTCCGAGGCCATAGTAGAACATGAGCCCCGGACAAATGGGTGAAGTGGAAAACCTAGTCCAGCGGAGGAAGTGGGGAGAAACACTACCCTCTCATGGGGCTCGGGGTTGGAATGAAGCTGCCCGCATAGGGCAGCCTTTGTCTTGCGATGTCGCTAGACAAGTATCCGACCTCCCTTGAGTCTTGTGATGTGCCCCTCGGTGGCGGAGGCCATCCATCTGCATCCGCTCGACATGGTGGGAGAAGATTGAGGTGGGATATCACGGACTTGGTATTTGGGCTCGAGTGCTGGAAATGGATAAGCAAAGGAGGAAGAAGGCGTGGGTGAAAAGGTGGATCCTTATCCTTATATGAATGGCCGAACTGTCGTCCCCACCAGCTGGTAAAACAGCTTATCTCCCAAGCACCGTAATCAATGGCGCGGATGGGTTACCCGTCTGTATTGATGAGAAACCCTGAATAAGGGGCACGATCTATGCTTTGATAAGACATGCCAAAGAAGCGCCTCGCTAAGCGCTAAGGTGAAGCGGTAAAAAGCGATTAGTATAAAGGCTGGCCATGGTGTGATGTCACGCGCGGAATACATCAGCAGATCTGTGCAAAATTATTCTCTCTACGGTGTTATGTGGAACTTGTTTTTGCGAGCGGACACTATCCTTGTGTTCATGACCTTCTATGAAGTATCGGAGGAGAACCCGCCTCGCAATGCGAAGACAATCAGCGCGTCGGACTCGCCGTCATTGAAGCCTGGTTTAGGGAGCTCTTGAGGAGTCCGGACTGGGAGTGTCGGATAGCGGACTATCATCCGGCGGTGTCACAGCCCAGATCAGCCCTAGAGCTTGCTTGCAACTAGTAGCATTGCATCCATGCATCATGTTTAATTTCCATGAAATTTGAAATGGGGATGATCAAGCCCTAGCACTAAAGCAATTCAAATAGGTTCACATTCAAAATATTTCAAAGAACCCAAAGTGGTTTGCAAAAATGTTCATGATTAATGGAAAAAGGTGAAAACCATATCCGGAGGTGATGGATATTTTTCCAAGACATTTTGGATTTTGAGTAAACCATATTGTATTTGAATTGGGGCATTTAAATACTATTAATATTTTAAATGCTCCAACAATTCTGAAAAAATAGTTAAGGGCCTCTGTAATAATTCAGTTAATGGCCACAATTATTTTCAGGATTTATTTAAATAGTTTAGTATTTTACTAAACTAAAACAAGCAGAAAATAGAAATAGAAATAAAGAGAGGAAGGCATACAGCTTACCTCTCGGCCCACCAAGACCTTCTCCCCCCCTCCCCTCGCTGGCCGGTTGGTGGCCCAGCCCACCAACCGCCATGCTCGTCGCCTACTCTGCCGATGGCGGAGGAGGGACTTTCTGACGCCCGACAGCTTCGCCACCTCCTCCCTTCGGCCTGCACAGCCCTCCCGACCTCCTTGCGATGCCACGCACCCCCCCGACCCCTCGTCCTCTCCTCTCTCCACAGGCCATCTCCTCCTGCTCTCTCTCCCACAGCGCCACAGGCCGCCGCGCGGCGCTTGTCGCCGTGCCCGCGGCCACCGCCACCCCTCTCCTCCCGACATGCCCAGAGCCCGCCTCGCCACCACGAATCTCCCTGCCCGTCACCGCGGCCGGGCCCCTACGCCCGCCCAGCGTCTTCCCCTTCTCGGCCACCGAGGATCGCCGCCGCCAATTCACCGCGCGAAGCCTCCCAGGCTTCGCCAACCCCTTCGTTCGAACCGCGGTGAGCTGCTGCGTCGATCCCTCTCCCCAGGCCTTTTCCTCTCGCTTCGCCGACTTCCACCGGGCAGTTGCTCCTCGCCCGCCCGGCCATGGGCGTGGCCAAGTAGCCTAACGCATGCCTTCGCTCCGAGCTCACCACGCCCTCACGCACTCACGGGAGGCCAACGCCACTCCAGCGCCTCGCCGTGCTCCCTAAGCGCCGTGTTAGAGCCTCGGCGAACTCCGCGACATATTTCTCGTCGGCGTCGATTGAAACCGCCCGAGCTCAACCCACTCCACCAAGAGCCTCGGCTCATCCCCGCTCCCGTAGGCACCCTACGACCCTTTTGGTGGCGGAGCAGTGAAATTCACTTGCGCCCGCGCGTCGCTGTGCCGGCTAAGCGCCGACAGCCGGCGTGGACTTTGACCTCGGGTGGGCCGGTTGACTCTCTGAGTCAATGGCGGTGGGGCCCAGCCACATTTAATAACTAGGTTTAGTTTTATTTAAATCTAATTAAGCTAATTACTCGACGCGTGGGACCCGCAGCGTCCGGTTTGACCTGGACCTGGCGCCTTTGACCTGCTTGCGTCACCCGATGTCATCTGGCAAATTAACCTTTTTCTGGATTTGTTTATATTCAGGAATTCGAAAAATGCTCTAAACTTCAATAAATCATAGAAATTCAACGTAACTTCGGATGGAAATAATTTATATATGAAAATGATCAGAAAATATGAAGAATCTGTTTATGCCATGATCATGCATGTTTGAACAAGTTAACCTCACTGAATAGGATGAATCATGATTAGGGTAATTTATGAAATAGCATTTGGGGTTGGAATTCAACCTTGTTTGAATTCCACTTCAACTAACTTGGATTATTATTGCCTTTCATTAAATTCAGTTCCTTAACGCGATCATGCATCATATATATTACATTGCATTGATTCTGTCTCTCTCGATTTGCGATGTTTGTCCCTCTCGGTGAGCGATGTACCGTGATGATTAATCGATGACACAAATGAAGAACTATTATCTTCGAGAAGTGCAGGTAAGCAAAACCCCCTTGTTCATTCGTTACAATCCCACTCTCTCGCTCACTGCTCTATTTTATTGCATTAGGACAACAACGACTCATGTGTTACTTGCTGCGGTAGCTGAACCCTTGATCCTTTGCATGACCTGTCATTCCACGATGATTAGATGAAACCCACTAGCATGAGTAGGAGTTATTTGAGCCCATGTTGTGCCTACTCATTTATGCTTGTTTGTCATACTGCTCTTGCTTAGAGTTGAGTCGGGTAGATTCATCCGGAATGAATTGGAATTGTTACTGAACATGTCCTATTGAGTGTGAGCTAAGTGTGTGAACACGATTTGGTAAAAAGTGGCGGTGAGAGGCCATGTAGGAGTACATGGTGGGTTGTCTCATTACGGTAGTCCTCGAGGCCGAGTTACGTGTGTTATGATCCATGTCTGATTACTACTGCCATTGGGAAACCAATGGACCCTCTAAACTTCTGACCCACCCTTGTCCTCGGTTAAGAGTTGCAAGTAGTTTACGGTGTTTACAGCATCTTTGGGAGCACTGCAATGTGACCTTAGGGGTGGGTTGTGTTGCAGGTAGGCACGTGTGACGATGTGCCAGTGCTGGTTTGGTATCTCGGGAACCCTGCACCTCATTCGGGGCTGTGTAGAAACCTCGGCGGACTCCTGCGGATGGAACCGAATAGGCGATAAACTTGGACTAGGGACTTGAGTGTTTGGGTAGGCAGTGGCGACACCCACGTTAGGCTTCGCTTGAAGGTTGCGAGTACATGTCGTGTAAGCGGTAGTGGTGAGAGCGTGTGAACGTGATGCACCCTGGGTTTAATATGATCTATTGAATAGCCGTGTCCACGAGAAGGACTTCACAGGTTTGCCTATATCGGTTCATAGACAAGTGTAAGTGGATGCTCTAAAATCGCCAATATAGCGTGAGTGCTATGGATGGCGTTCTAAATGAGGGAGGCAGGAGCGGGTCCATAATGGTGTATTGATATGGTGAATATGTGTGGACTCCGTGTGCATACACCTCAAAAGAGTTGCTTGATCGTGGTTCGGGATAGTACCAAGAGTCAAAGGCTGGCTTCTTTGCGGTCAAACTCCACCACCCCTTTTGATAATGATGCATATGTAATTAGTTACGATGTAAGTCTTCTTTGAGTACAATTGTACTCACGTTTGCCTATGTTATGTTTTTAGCGAGAAGGCGTCGGTCTACGCTAATGAGTTCACTTGGACTTGACGTTTAGCTTGTTACCTCGGCTACGATCTTGTGCCTCGGCGGAGATTTGGTAGATAATCGGGGCTTCTCAGCCTTTTTTCATTTATAGTTATGCACATACTGGACATGTTTTGCTTCGCTTGTGCTTTGACATGCTCATACTCACGAGTGTTGGGTCATGAGACCCATGTTTGTAATATCTCGCTCTCGGAGCCTAATGAATAATATTTGAGTGGATAGAGTTATGTTGTGATGCCACGTCGTATATACCCATATTGGGCATATTGTGTGTATGTTTGAAATGCTTGGTATGTGTGGGATCAAAACAAACTAGTTGTTTATCCTTGGCAGCCTCTCATTGTGGGAAGTGTAGTCTCGTGCCTCCGGCGATAGTAGTCCGCTTCTGACCAGGTTCACGGAGTCTGCTGGCCAGCACTCTGCTTGGACAGCTTGTAGCGGCATATGTTCCACTTCGTTCCTATGTACATCCCTTGAAATGTCCATGGTGTTATTGAGTCCTGCCTTGCCTGCACTTTGGCCGGGATCTGAAGTCCTGTTAGCCAGTGCTACAGCCGAATATCTCGTTGATGACCGACATGCTCGGTGATTCATATGCCTGTCCCCATAGGTTAAGCGCCGCTTTGGGTTCCACGACTAGCCATATCGGCCGGGTTCTTTGTCATGTGGAGGCTAGCGACACTATCATATCGTGAGCGAAAAGAGCGTAAGCGGTTAGGGCCATGGTGGCGACACGGGTAGAATACCGTCGTGAGGCCGCAGGTGATATGATGTGTTACATGCTAGATCGGTGTGACTTAGGATCGAGGTCTGACAGCGTTGGTATCGAGCTTGATTGCTGTGGGATTACCAAGCCAAGCTGGTGAAGTTGAGTCTAGAAATGCTTTAGTTATGTAAGGGAATTGATTGTGGAAGGAGCGTAAGGCTCTTTTACTCCTTATACCTCATGGCCTTCGATCTGAGTCATCCTCTTCTCTTCTCACGGGGTTTAAGAGCTAGGCTTCTCCTCTATCTATTAGGATGGCGTGTTACTAATCCATAGACCTTTAAGATTGTTGGATTTAACCCCAGTTCAGTTCCTACTATTCTGTATGATAGTTGTTGATCCCGAATCTTGTTATGATGTTGAGTGGTTATGCCACCATTTCTGCGGATGTCTCAAATCATTTTGAGCATTTAGCCGTTATCTTTGTCCGAGTTATCCCAGGTCTCTAAATAGTCGATGCATTTGCAAATCCCTTCTTCCGTTCTGATGTCCTTTTGGGCGGATTAAGCACACTAACCGATCGATTCGAGGGTGCCGTTGCCTCGACATATATGTTGGAACTATTATTATGACCCTAGGTGTTTAGGAAGTCACCTAGCAATTTAGCAATGCTTTTGTATCCCTAGTGTGATGATTACGGCCATCATTTTGAAAGCATCCGTGATGCCATGTAGTAGTAGGTATTCTACTCTGGGTTGTTGAACCGAGATTCATCCCACTTCATGTTGTTAGTATTTGCTAGTGCCTTTAGGATATTAGTAACCTTGCGATAGTCCTCAAGGTCCGTGGTATTTCCTTCTTCCAAATACTACTGAACGCTTATGGCGAAGTTCTTTTGAGCCAAAAGATCACAATAAGAGTGCTCTTGAGGTTCTCCATTCATAATTGTGAATCTGCCGATTCTACCTTCTGCATGGGTTATCCGGAAGAAATGTTGAGCTTGCTCGACATACTAATCTGTGCATCCACAACTCAGAAAATTATATGTTCCTTTGAGTTGTTCTCTTAGATGCCTTCGACCTTCATCTATCAATTGATAGCCAAGGGTATGTGTGCATTTGTGTTCATCGATGCATTTTATCCTTGTGGTCCGTCAAGCCATTCTATTCGGAATGACTAGGAGAAACAAACTCGATACCTCATCCATTTCTAGGATTGGGTCAAAGTAGTTGTATCCATGATCAAAAGCCAATTCAGCTTATTACATTCTACCTTGGGGTGTTGCCATCTTATGTCAAAGAATCATGGGAATTGCACAACCTCCTAGGAATTCTTGATGCGGTGGTACTTCTCACCATCATTGTTCATTTCTCGGTTCGTGTTGATGCAACGGAAGGCCGACAAGTGGTGTGATGTGTGACATCAATACTCGAGCAACTCGTTGCTTGGTAGTGAATGGACAATATTCTCATTCTTAGCGTGTTGGTTATTAAACCATCATCCTAAGATTGATCGTGCTACCTAGTCCTTATTTACGGTGCAGACTTGATTGATGAGTTAGGATTGTGTCAAGTCCTCACTCATTTGATCATTCGTCTTGCCCTGAAAAGCAAGATTGCTCTCGAGCTTAGTAACATACGGTGGTTCGTGACTTTCCAAATATCTTCTTGGAAGTGTTGCGGGTTGTTTCATTGTTATGTTGAGCTCGTGATCAAGTTGGTTCCTGTGGACCACCCTTCTCCAAGAATCGTGTTGGATATCCAGAGCTAGTTGGTTAAGCTAGACAATAACTTGGAGTTGGAAGATAAAGCTTGCCTAACCTAGTTCGATCCAATGGGATATTCTTGTGTAGTGTGTGTTGAAGAAAGATGATATCTTCATCGATTGGTCCTCGTGATCGGTTGTTGGACCTATTGTCCTACCAATTCTTTGATTTGAGTATGGGCCATTGTCAAGTCAAATCAGAACCAACGATATTACGTAATGTTGTCTTATTAAAGTGGTTGATCCCCGAGCATACACCATTACATCCTTGGTGCGACCAATGCTATCACCGTGTTCACATGATGGTGGAAGTCGATGATATGGAAATTCCGATGAGTTCTTTGTTGAGCCCATCGGTAGCAATTTGTCTCCCCATGAGTCATGTGGAACATCAACCTAGTGTTGGAAACTTGTGTAAGCATCTCTTAGTGTTTCGTTCATGAAGCATATGTTTGGATAAGTAGTGACTTCCTCTAGTTCATGTGCATCGATGTAAGTTACGCCATGAACTTGAGAAAGGTTTGTTTGTTTCCTCTGGAATCATTCCAAGTCAGTCATGCATGTCGAAGTATTCTATGGTTTGATAGTGATCATCTTCATTCCGTATGTATCCCTAGCACACCAAGCCACTGATTGATTTGTTCAAGGAAGGAAGTTCCTTCTTAGAGCATGCCTTATGCAAGGACTTCAATATCCTCGATTATGGTTCCCCACCCGAACTTCGGTAGTGTTTTATTATAAGACTACCATGTGGTCATGCTTGTCTAGGACGGTGTGTTCACATGTTTGTAGCAAAACCAGCTCATGTTTTGGAGCTTGCTATAAATAGTTCATATCCGAGAATCTCATAACGCCATCTCGTCGAATTGTGTTGCAACCCTTCCTTTTCAGACATGATGAGTCTGAAATATCCTAACACCAACCAGATCTAAATCTCAGGCAGATATGATGGTTGGAACATTCCAACAGTTGCATTTCGTTCCTAGCTTGCACCGTCCTTGTGCTATCTCGCTATAGACTGCCTCCTTAGTAACTCTTATTCAGGGTCATCCTCAAAAGTGGTCCCACCATGGGTCCCCTCCTCCTCCGGTGATAAGCAAAAATCATCCATTGCGTTGTCTTCAACAAGGTAGTCCACATCATCCATTCTAGTCCGGGTGTACTATTCCTTTGCACTCCGTCAAACGATCGTTGTGAATTGCCTTAGGCTGGTATGAAGAGTCTCAATGATTTCTAATTCAAAAGTAATTATTTTTGCCACTTAAGGGAATAGTTCTTGCATCACCTTTCTCGAGGTGCCCCGTTATTGAATCATGGTAAATATTTCCTCGCCACCTTGACACCATCCACCATCTCCCTAAGCGTGGAATTGTTGCCACCAATCAAACCCGTTGTTGTTCTTCCATCCCTCTCGGCGTGTTTGTGTCTCAACTCGAGATATGTCACCATCTCAGTCCGTGAGTCGATCATGTTTACACTGATCTTCGTGAAGATCGAATCATGTAGGGTTTCCCCTTTCTTTCTATTGTCGTGTCGAGTGAAGATCTTGAAAGCAAAGACGTCAAGACCAAGATGATGGAATAAATCAACATCTTCGAGAAGGCAAATGGATCATGAAGATTGCGATAGTTTGCGACTCCCCTTTTCCTCTTACCTCACATCTTGAATCTCGGTGAGATTCTTGTTTAGTAAGGGGGGTCATCATGACCCAGATCAGCCCTAGAGCTTGCTTGCAACTACTAGCATTGCATCCATGCATCATGTTTAATTTCCATGAAATTTGAAATGGGGATGATCAAGCCCTAGCACTAAAGCAATTCAAATAGGTTCACATTCAAAAATATTTCAAAAGAACCCAAAGTGGTTTGCAAAAATGTTCATGATTAATGGAAAAAGGTGAAAACCATATCCGGAGGTGATGGATATTTTCCAAGACATTTTGGATTTTTGAGTAAACCATATTGTATTTGAATTGGGGCATTTAAATACTATTAATATTTTAAATGCTCCAACAATTCTGAAAAAATAGTTAAGGGCCTCTGTAATAATTCAGTTAATGGCCACAATTATATTCAGGATTTATTTAAATGGTTTAGTATTTTACTAAACTAAAACAAAGCAGAAAATAGAAATAGAAATAAAGAGAGGAGAAGGCATGCACAGCTTACCTCTCGGCCCACCAGTGACCTTCTCCCCCCTCCCCTCGCTGGCCTAGTTGGTGGCCCAGCCCACCAAACCGCCGCTCATCGCCTACCTGCCCCGATGGCGGGAGGAGGGACCTGGTGCGGCCAGCTTCGCCACCTCCTCCCTTCGGCCTGCCTGGCCTCCCGACCTCCTTGCGATGCCACACCCCCCGACCCCTCGTCCTCTCCTCTCTCCTGGGCCATCTCCCTCCCTGCTCTCTCTCCCCACAGCGCCACGAGCGCAGCCGCCCGCGCCGATCGCCGTGCCGCGGCCACGCCACCCCTCTCCTCCCGACATGCCCCAGGCCCGCCTCGCCACCTGAATCTCCCTGCCGTCCTGCTGACCGGAGGGCCCTACGCCGCCCATGCCGCGTCTTCCCCTTCTCGGCCACCGAGATCGCCGCCCGCCAATTCACGGCCGAAGCCTCCCAGGCTCGCCAGCCCCGCCGTTCGAACGCGGTGAGCTGCTGCGTCGATCCCCTCTCTCCCGGGCCTTTTCCTCTCGCTACGCCGACTTCCACGGGCAGTTGCTCCTCGCCGCCCGGCCATGGCGTGGCAGTAGCCCTGCATGCGCCTTTCGCTCGAGCTCACCACCGCCCTCACCGCACTCACGGAGGCAGCGCCCTCCACCGCGCCTCGCCGTGCTCCCTAGCGCCGTGTTAGACCTCGGCGAACTCCGGCTGACCGCCTCTCGTCGTCGGCGTCGATTAGCCGCCCGAGCTCAACCCACTCCACCAAGAGCCTCGGCTCATCCCCAGCTCCCGTGACACCCTACGACCCTTTTGGTGGCGGAACAGCGAAATTCACTTGCGCCGCCCAGCGTTTCGCCCGTGACTAAGCGCCGGCAGCCGGCGTGGACTTTGACCTCGGGTGGGCCGGTTGACTCTCTGAGTCAATGGCGGTGGGGCCCGATACATTTAATAACTAGGTTTAGTTTTATTTAAATCTAATTAAGCTAATTACTCGACACGTGGGACCCGGCGTCGGTTTGACCTGGACCTGGCGCCTTTGACCTGCTGGCGTCACCCGATGTCATCTGGCGCAATTAACCTTTTTACGGATTTGTTTATATTAGGAAATTCGAGAAAATGCTCTAAACTTCAATAAATCATAGAAATTCAACAGTAACTTCGGATGGAAATAATTTATATATGAAAAATGATCAGAAAAATATGAAGAATCTGTTTATGCCATGATCATGCATGTTTGAACAAGTTAACCTCACTGAATAGGATGAATCATGATTAGGGTAATTTATGAAATAGCATTTGGGGTTGGAGTTCAACCTTGTTTGAATTCCACTTCAACTAACGGATTATTATTGCACTAGGTAAATTCAGTTCCTTAACATGATCATGCATCATATATGTGCATTGCATTGATTGTGTTCTCTCTCGTTTGCGGTAATTGTCCCTCTCGATGAGCGATGTCACAAGCGATGATTATTCGATGACACCGATGAAGAACTATTATCTTGAAGTGCCGGGCAAGCAAAACCCCTTGTTCATTCGATACAATCCCACTCTCTCGCTCCTGCTCTATTTTTACTGCATTAGGACAACAACGACTCATGTGTTACTTGCTGCGGTAGCTGAACCCCTTGATCCTTTGCATGACTGTCATTCCATAATTAGATGAAACCCACTAGCATGGTAGGAGTTGTTTGAGCCATGTTGTGCCTACTCATTTATGCTTGCTGTCATGCACTGCTCTTGCTTAGAGTTGAGTCGGGTCGATTCATCGGGAATGAATTGGAATTGTTATGAACATGTCCTATTTGTGTGAGCTAAGTGTGTGAACACGATTTGGTAAAGTAGCGGTGAGAGGCCATGTAGGAGTACATGGTGGGTTGTCTCATTACAGCCGTCCTCGAGGAAGCCGAGTTACTGTGTTGTGATCCATGAAACAGTTACTACCACGCATTGGGATCCTTAATTGACCCTCTCGGCTTCTTAACCACCCTTGTCCTCGGTCAGGAGTTGCAAGTAGTTTACGGTGTTTGTAGCATCTTTGGGGGCGCATAGCGCTGACCTTAGGGGTGGGTTGTGTTGCGGTGGCACCGTGGTTGATGTGCGAGTGCCGTTTGGTATCTCGGGAACCACACACACATCGTTCGGGCTGTATGGGAAACCTCGGCGGACTCCTGCGGATGGAACCGAATAGGCGATAAACTGGACTAGGGATTTGAGTGTTTAGGTAGGCCGTGGCCGACACCCACGTTGGGCTTCCGCTTGAAGGTTGCGAGTACATGTCGTGTATGGCGGTAAGTGGTGGGGCGTGTGTGAAGAAGTACACCCTGCGGGGTTTTAATATGATCTATTGAATAGCCGTGTCCACGGAGAAGGACTTCTGGTTTGCCTATATCGGTTCATAGACAAGTGAAAGTGGATACTCTAAAATCGCCAAGATAAGCGTGAGTGCTATGGATGGCGTTCTCGTGAGGGAGGCGGGGCGGATCCATAGTGGTGTATTGATATGGTGAATGTGTGGACTCGTGTGCATCACCTCAAAGAGTTACTTGCGTTCGTAGTTCAGGATGGCCACGAGTCAAAGCTGGCTTGCTGCGGTCAAACTCCACCACCCCTTTTGATAATAATGCATATGTAGTTAGTTACGATGTAAGTCTTGCTGAGTACAATTGTACTCACGTTTGCCTATTCTATGTTTTTGCGAGAGGCGTCGGTCTAGCTAGTAGTTCGCTTGGACTTGACGTTTAGCTTGTTACCTCAGCTACAATCTTGTGCCTCGGCGAGGATCGGTAGATAGTCGGGCTTCTCGGCCTTTTTCATTTATAGTTATGCGTACCCGGACATGTTTAGCTTCGCTTGTGCTTTGACTTGTATGCTCACGAGTGTTGGGTCATGAGACCCATGTTTGTAATATCTAGCTCCTCGGGCCTAATGAATAATATCTGAGTCGTAGAGTTATATTTGTGATGCCCGTCGTATTTACACATATTGAGCATATTGTGTATGTTTGAAATGCTTGGTATGTGTGGGATCCGACAAACTAGTTGTTTATCCTTGGCAGCCTCTCATATGGGAAATGTAGTCTCGTGCCTCCGGCGATAGTAGTCCGCTTCTGCCGGTTCACGAGTCCTGCTAGCCCAGCACTCTGCTTGGACACTTGACTGGCGGCATGTGTTCCGCCGTCCCTATATACATCCCTTGAAATGTCACGCGGTGTTATTGAGTCTGCCTAGCCTGCTACAGCCGGAATCCGGAGTCTGTTAGCCGATGCTACAGCCGAATATATCGTTGATGACCGACATGCTCGAAGTGATTCATGTATACCTGTCCCCATAGGTTAAGCGCCGCTTTGGGTTCACGACTAGCCATGTCGGCCGGGTTCTTTGTCATGTGGAGCTAGCGACACTATCATATCGTGAGCGAAAAGGCATAAGCGGTTCCGGGCCATGGTAAGCGACACCGGTAGGAATACCGTCGTGAGGCGCAAGGTGATATAATGTGTTACATGCTAGATCGGTGTGACTTAGGATCGGGGTCACGACAGCGGACTCCAAGACTATGAAGATACAAGATTGAAGACTTAGTCCTGTGTCGGATGGGACTTTCCTTGGCGTGGAAGGCAAGCTTGGCGTCGGATATGTAGATCTCTACCATTGTAACCGACTCTGTGTAACCCTAACCTATCGGTGTCTATATAAACGGAGGGTTTTAGTCCGTGGGGCGAACAACAATCATTCCATAGGCTAGCTTCTAGGGTTTAGCCTCCTTGATCTCGTGGTATATCTACTCTTGTACTACCCATATCATCAATATTAATCAAGCGGGGGTAAGGTATTACCTCCATTGAGAGGTCGAACCTGGTAAAAACATCGTGTCCCTTGTCTCTGTTACCATCCACCTAGGCGCACGTTTGGGACCCCCTACCGAGATCTGCGGTTTGACACCGACAATCAAGAAGAGAATTTGATGACCTCAAGCAAAGGACCATGGCGGTGTCGAGAATACAACGATCAGTTTACTCTGTTGTCTCGCTGCGCCAATGAAGGCGTATGACTGAAAGCAAGAAGATGGAAAAATTCCTAGATGAGTGCGGCGCCGGCGCTTAAATGCCGACTAGTTGTGCACACCTTCCCAGATTTTAAAAGCGTTGGTGGATAAGGCCATTACCTTGGAAAATGAGAGGCGCGGCTTGGAAGATTTCATAAGCATAAATGGGACGGACTAATCATGCTCGCAACCACGAAGCAAGACAGATTTTCAAAAGGTGGGACACACAAACCCACGACAAGCGTCTCACGCCCAATCAAGAATTTCCATGCAAGGGACAAGGGTTCACATATCGCCCGAGCGTTAATTGCTACGCTTGTGGAGAAGAAGGGCACTATGCCAAGCGGTGCCCCAAGCCAAGAACTTCGACCCCAAAGCCGAACAACGGTGGCAATAATTCAGCGTAAAGCGCAACAATTTCAACCCAATAAAAACCACAGGAAGGGTCATCGAACCACGTGACGGAGAGGAAGCACAGAATGCCCGGATATCGTACTCGATGCGTTCCTGTCAACACAATACCTGCCATGGTTTTTTTGATACGGAGCTTCCACTCATTCATTTGAAGAGTTTTGCCTTGCAAAATAATTTTCGATGCTTCCTTGGAAAAATCCATGATCGTCAAGTCCACAGGATTAAGCAAGTTACCGAGTTATTGCCAAGGTGTGGTTATTGAGTTTGAAGGATTGAAGTTTCACACCAACCTTATTGTATCGGAAAATAAAGGACTGGATGTCATCTTAGGGATGGATTGGTTAACCACCAACAAAGGTTTTATTGACTGCTTCAACGGACCGTAATTCTCACCCACCACCGGGAAGACAATAAAAGTTTCAGCCAAAGAAATAAAAATATCCGGCAACGAGATTGAACAAGGTGGATATTTCTGAATTAAGCAAGGTTCGATGGTGTGTGAATTTCGGAGGTATTTCTCGAAGAGCTACCAAGAATGCCACGGACCGAGAGATAGAATTCAGCATTGAGCTAGCACCGGAACCGCCCCATTTACAAGAAACCATACAGAATGGCACCATCGAATTGGTAGAATTGAAGAAGCAAATAAAAGAATTACTAGACAAAGGATATATTGAGCCAGCTCCTCACCTTGGGGTTCACCAATTTTATTTGCCAAAAGAAGGATGGAACACTAAGATTGTGTATAGACTATCGGCGCTTAACATGGTCACAATCAACAACAAATACCCGATGCCACGGATAAATGTTCTATTTGATCAGCTCGCTCAGGCCAAGGTATTCTCAAAAATTGACTTAAGGTGGGATACCATCAATTAAAAGTCTGAGCAGAAGATATCCCCAAGGCGGCATTCACCTCGGATCTGGTTGTATGAGTTCACGATAATGCCATTTGGACTATGAGCGCCGCATATTTTGTTCACCTCATGAACAAAGTATTTATAAGTTTATGGACAAGTTTGTTGTGGTATTTATCGACGATATTACGATATACTCAAGACACCGGAAGAGCACGCTGAACATCTCAATTGTACTAGGATAACTCGGGAAACATCAATTATGCGCTAAATTCAGCAAGTGTGAATTTTGGCTAAGCGAGTAGGTTTTACGGGCCATCTTGACCCAGAAGGTATTGCGTGAACCGGAAAAAGTCAAGGCCGTGCCAGGTTGAAACCACCAGCCAGCGTAATGGGCGTCTGAAGTTTCACAGAATGGCAGGTTACTACGAAGATTTATTGAAGGATTTTCCACTATAGCAAAGCCAATGGCGCAGCTACTCAAGAAAGACAAGAAGTTTGAATGGGCGGAAGCTTGAAAACTTTCCAAGAACTAAAAAGGAAATTAACGGCAGCACGGTATTAATTGTGCGGACATACACTAGAATTTTGAGGTGTATTGTGGCGCATCCGGAAGGGCCTCGGATGCGTGTTGATGCAAGAAAGCAAGGTAATTAGCGTATGTTTCGAGACAACCATAAGCATGAGGAAAATTATCCTACTCATGACACTGGAGTTAGCAGCAGTTATTCATGCACTCAAGGAATGGAACACTTTTTACTTGGAAATCGTTGTGAAATATACGGACCATAAGAGCCTCAAGTATATTTTCACACAACGGAACTAATTCTGACAGCGGCGCTGGTTGGAATTAGTGAAGGATTATGATGTTGGAATCCACTACCATCCGGGAAAAGCAAATGTAGTGGCGGATGCTTTAAGTGAAACCCAGTCCGAACAATGACAGCCTACCAAACTGAGACCTGAATTTGGCGGGAGTTTGCTAAGCTCAACTTGATGGTGGTCACGAGAAGGCGGTGTGTCAAATTTAGAAATACAGCCTACGATAGGAAAGGTTAAAGAGGCTCAGCATGGGCACCCAGCATTGAAGGCATTAAGCGGAAAGTGAGTTTGGGCAAGGCCTCGAATTAGATTATCGTGAAGCGGGGAATATTGTGAGTGCGGAAATAGACTGCGTACCAAATATCAGGACCTTAAACAGCAAATCTTAGCTGAAGGCCACACCGCTCCGTATTCAATCCATCTCGGAGGAACAAAAATGTACAAGGATCTTGAGGAAACATTTTGGTGGCACGGTATAAAAGGGACATAGCCACGTTCATTGCGTGTTACGACTCATGTCAGCGCATCAAGGCCGAGCACGAAATCGGCGGGCTATTACAACCGAACAAAATACCCAAGTGGAAATGGGGCGAGATTGGAATGGATTTTATTGTTGGGCTACCTCGGTCACGACACGGAAATGATGCCATATGGGTCATCAGCGATAGGCTGACTCTGATAGCACTTCATCCCGTGAAGACAACCCACACCACTCGAAGCTTGCGGGCTTTATCTTTCCGTATCGATACTTACATGGGTTCCAAAGACTATAATATCGGCGAGGGCACACAATTCATCTCCAGATTTTGGGATCACACCAGCGGCTCTGGAACTCAACTAGCTTTGATACAGCCTACCACCCCCGGTGTGCGGACAAACTGAGCAGAGTAAACCAAATTCTAGAAGACATGTTGAGAGCATGTGTCCTCACTTATGGAACCAGTTGGGAGGAAAGCTTGCCATCTGTGAGTTCGCATACAACAACGAGTTACCGAGCCAGCTTGCAAATGGCACCATTTGAAGCCTTATGCAGGCGGAGATGTCGTACCCGCTAAATTGGTGAGAGGCCGAAGACAGCCGTATCTTGGCCCAAACATGCTCAAAGCGGAGAAAATGTCAAGCTAATCAAGGACCGACTCAAGACAGCTCAAAGCGGCGAAGAGTTATTACGATCGGAAACATCGTGAGTCGATTGAACCGGTGAATTTGTGTATCTCTGAGTATCTCCTATGAGGGCCTGCAGCGATTCAAGATTAAGGAAGCTAGCACCAAGATTCATCGGACCATTCGCATAGTGTAGCACGAAGAGCACGGTAGCCTACCAGCTAGACTTACGAAGAATTATCCGATATCACGGCGTGTTCCACGTCTCGCAGTTGAGAAGTGCATAATCAACCCGAAGAAGCAAGTATCCCATGAGAACATTGGCGTCTAACCAGACCTCACCTATCGGGAACATCCGGTAAAAAGTATTGGAGGTCTAAAGGAGGACCCGAGAAAACCATCAAGTTTTTGAGTTCGATTGGAGCAATCACACGAGTGAAGCCACTTGGGAAAGAGGATTTTCTTGAGACGAGCACCCACACTTATTTGAGGATCAGCTGAAATCTCGGGGACGAGATTTTCCTAAGGGGTAGGTGTTGTGACACTCCAAATTTTTTATTTGGTTTTCAGCAAAAACTTTGTTGGTTTTGAAGAAGGTCATTTAAACCCTTCCAAAAACCTCTCTCTCAAAACTTCTCCCTTGGCAAGGATTTTATTTTTGATATCTTCTTCAACCCTGGTGTTTGGTTATTAAAAACCTTTCTTCTGATTGTACCCTTCTCAAATTCATTTTTGGGATTTATTTTCTTTTAAAAAAAAGAAACCCTAGGAGTTTTGGGACTTCTCTTATATTGAAACCATCCATGGTTTTTACCATGCCTCATGTGGTAAATCTTCCCAAAACCCCTCCTTCCTCTTTGGAGCGATCTAAACTTTCTGTTCCAACAAGTCCAACCCATTTTTGGATTTTATTTCATTTATTTTATCTCCCAAAACAATTATGTCCATTATTTTGAGCCTAGATGATTTACAAAGCAAGTACCTAATTCCTTTGAGTTTTGATCTCAAACCAACCCCTCTGGATAGTCTTTAGCACCCACAACCTAGATCCATCAAGATCCACTCTTCCTCTTTTCAAAATTTTCAAATTTTAACCTCTGCAAGTTTGGACCAGATTTGTCAAATTTGGTGAAATTCATATCTTCTCTTCTCCAAAAATTCTACCAAAATTCAGGCAGCCCCGGATCACGGTGAGAGGCCACCCACAAAATCAGCTCAAGGAAAATTTCCCACATACCAAAATCAATTAAATGAACACTTGGCAAGCCTTTATTCTTTGTGCACTTTCGAGAAAGTTCAGAGCTTGAGAGAAGTTCGGTGTCGTTATTAAATCAGTGTTGTCACCGATCAGCAGTGCATACTGGCGCGTTCTTGCAACCTCTCCTCCTGGCAGAGCACCGCCGCCCTCTTGGGCCAGGTGCAGGTGTCGGTGGCGGCGAGCATCGCCGGCAGGCGGCTCTGTGATGAGAGCCACCGTGGCGATATGCGCAAGCAGCCGGCTCGCTCGCCGTTCTCGCCGTAGCAGCTCCTTGCCCTCGCGTGGCCTCACGCGCTTGTGCACCACCTGCAGCACCGTCGCGTGGCCCGGCAAGCACGAGGCACGCCCTCTGCCGCCTACGGGCCCGCCGCCCGTTCCATCGAACCCACCCAAAGCACCTAATCCGAACTTCGTTTAGCGCCTAAGCGGGACCATTGGAACTCCACGTTGGCGCCCAACTCCCTAAACTCCCGACCAAGCTCTGCGCCACCGTAACCATCGCGGAGATCTCCGTTCACGGTCACGCCTCGGATCGCCTATAAAAAGCCCGAGCTTGTTCTCGAAACACGCACCACTTTGCACCTCACCAACACCCGCTAGGCCACTAGGGCGACCTCGAGAGTCTCCTCCCCAATTCCGGCCGCCCGATCCGCCTCGGCCACCATCTCGATCCACTCGGTGAGACCATCGGCGCCCAAACCTCGTCGATAACCTCCTCGAGCACCAGTGAGCTAACCCAAGATTCGATTTGACCTTCGCAGCCCTCCCGGCGAGATCCAACTCCACCCGAGCCGCCCGTCCGCGGAGCAGGGCCGCCGTCGGCGTAGTGCTGCGCGGCGACCACCACCACCACTCACCCGGCCAGCGGAAGGTCACGCTGAAACACGTCATCTTGCCGATCCCCCCCTTGCCGTGGATGCAAGCCGGCGACCACCGCAGCTCTCGGCGCCGACGAGCTCTGTTTTCCCGTTGAAAATTCAAACTGACGGGTGGGACCCGCCCGTCAGCCTCTCTATTTTTGAACCGTTTTAAAGCGTATTGAGGCAAATCGCTTTCGATGCGAAGCGTTTTCGACCTTTCTGTTCAGCCCCCGAGAAGTTTTGTTTCATTCTGAAAGGTCCTGGATTAAGACCCTTATAAATTTTAAGCAGAAAAGGATTTTTGATTGATTCTTTTCTGTCCTCTTTAAAATTTTGTCTAGTTTTTATCAGATTTATTTGAAAAATATTTGGAAAATTTTTTGCACCTCACTGTATTCACGATAGTGCGTGTATTTACGTATCGTAGAATCTCGGAGGAGGTAGCGGAACCATGAACTTCACGAGCTAGGCTCGACTACTCCGAACCAGGCAAGCATGTTTGAACTTTCGATATGATGAGTGTCTTTGGCATGTTTGCATTAAGTAGTTCCATGGCATGTTTATGAACATCTCGATGAGGTTATATTCCATGCAAAGTTGAGGCAAGTGAGTTTGAAAATCCATAAGTTGTTGGATATGAGTTTGCATGGCCATGAGATGGCATGAGAATGGGTAAGATGGCGGTGTTGTAGCATGCCGGTCTTATGCGAACCATTTGTTGAAGGAAATATGCCCTAGAGGCAATAATAAAGTTATTATTTATTTCCTTATATCATGATAAATATTTATTATTCATGCTAGAATTGTATTAACAGGAAACATAATACATGTGTGAATATATAGACAAACAATATGTCACTAGTATGCCTCTACTTGACTAGCTTGTTCATCAAAGATGGTTATGTTTCCTAACCATGAACAAGGAGTTGTTATTTGATTAACAAGGTCACATCATTAGTTGAATGATGCGATTGACGCAAGCCCATTCCGTTAGCAACGCACTTGATCGTTTAGTATGTTAATGCTTTCTTCATGGCCCATACATGTTCCTATAACTGTGAGATTATACATCTCCGTTTGGGAGGAACACTTGGGTACTACCAAGCGTCCACAATAGCTGGGTGATTATAAAGAATTACTACAGGTGTCTCCAAAGGTACTTGTTGAGTTGGCGTATTCGAGATTAGGTTTGTCCTCCGATTGTAGGAGAGAGTATCTCTAGGCCTTCTCGGTAATACACATCACTTAAGCCTTTAAACATTACAACTAATGAGTTAGTTGGGAGATGATGTATTCACTGAACGAGGTAAAGAGACTTACATTAGCTTGATTGAACTAGGTATTGGATACTGCGTGATCAGATCTAAGGGTAAAGTAACCTCTGAAGTATGACAAAGGAACAACGTATTATGTGGTTATGCGGTTTTGACCGATAAAGATCTTAAGTAGAATATGTAGGAACCAATATGGGCATCCAGGTTCCGCTAACCCAATTAATCAATGAGAGATGGTTCTAGGTCCTGTCTACATAGTTCTCCGAACCATGAAAAGTCCTTACCTAACGTTTCGATGACGATTCATTATGAGTTTATAAGTATTGATGCACGAAGGTTGTTGAGTCCGGATATGATCGATCACGGACGCGACGAGGAGTCTCGAAATGGTCGAGACATAAAGATTGATATATTGGAAGCCTACATTTGGACATCGGAAGTGTTAAAAGTGAAATTGAGAATTTGCAGAATCTTGGAGGTTACGGAACCCCGGAAGTCTATAGGCCTTAATGGGCCATAGAGAAAGAAGAAGGGCAGCCAGGTGGGCTCGCCCCCCGCCCCCCTACTGGTCCGGAATAGGACAAGGAGAGTAGGCGGCCTCCTTCCCTCTTCTTCCTCCTCAATCCTAATCCAACTACTGGGAGGGGGAGTCCTACTCGGTGGGAGTAGGACTCCTCGGTAGCGCCTCCCAAGGTAGCACTTTTGTAGCTCCTTTATATCTGAAATTAGGGGCACCCCATGACCACAAGTTGATCTCCGGATCTTTTTTTCCTTAGCCGTGTCTGCCCCTTCACCATATTCCACTTCGGTCCATATAAGTGGACTTAGAAAGCGACCTGTGGGAGAAGTCCTATCATCGCGGAGCTTAAGCGAAACCCTGCGTCGGTGGAGCATCAACATCGTCCTGCCTTGCGTCGTCTTGTGGAACTCATCCCGACACTTTGCTGGATCGGTCAGGGATCGTCATCGAGTGAGCGTGTGCAGAACTTCGGAGGTGCCGTCGTTCGGTGCTTGGATCGGTCGGATCGTGAAGGCGTCGACTACATCAACAGCGTTGTTATAGCGCTTCGCTTTCGGTCTCAGTGCGTGGGCGGACCTCTCCCTACGTTGCTATGCACATCACCGGGTCCTTGCGTGATGCGGCAGGAAATTTTGATTACTCGTTCCCCTAGCGATATTGTCGAGCTGGTTTATCGTTGATGTCATACGCGAGTAGAACTTCAAGTGAGTTATGGGCGATACAAGTCATACTACCTACCACATGTCATACTTTGGTTCGCGGTATTTGAGATGAAGCGGCGGAAACATTACCGTGCGGCGCTACAGCGAGGCCGTTTCACGCTCCGACACTTTCGTTGCTTAAAGGTGACGTGGTGTCGGTCTCTCTCACTTTAGTTGAATCGAGTGTAGCTCACGCCCGGTCCTTGAGAAGGTTAAAAGCGAGTCTATTTGTGAAAATGTCGTTGTGGTTTTGATGCGTGGAGTAAACGGTTCTTACTCATTCCATGTAGCAGCCACGTAAAACTTGCAACAACAAAGTAGAAGGCGTCTAACTTGTTTTTGCAGGGGGCATGATGTGATGTGATATGGTCAAGGCGTGATGCTATATTTTATTGTATGAGATGATCATGTTTTGTAACGAGTTATACGGTATTGGCGAGCAGAACCATATGGTTGTCGCTTTATTGTATAAATGCAAGCGCCATGTAATTGCTACTTTATCACTAAGTAGTAGCGATAGTCGTAGAAGCAATAGTTGGCGAGGGCGACAGCGATGCTACGATGGAGATCAAGGTGTCGGCGCCGGTGGCGATGGTGATCATGGTGATTAACGGCAGATGGAGATCACAAGCACAAGATGATGATGACCATATCATATCACTTATATTGATTTGCATGTGATGTTTATCCTTGCATCTTTATCTTGCTTTGATTGGCGGTAGCATTATAAGATGATCTCTCACTAAAATTATCAAAAGTGTTCTCCACGGTATGCACCGTGCGAAAGTTCTTAGTCTTCTGAGACACCGCGTGATGATCGGAGGTGTGATAGGCTCTCCGTTCAAATACTGGCAGGTGCAAAACGATTGCACCGCGGAATACTCGAGGTTAAACTTGTGAGCCTAGCATATAACAGATGTATGGCCCGGAACACGAGAGACGAGAAGGTCGGCGTGAATCATATAGTAGATATGATCAACATAGTGATGTTCACCATTGAAACTACTCCATCTCCGCGTGATGATCGGACATGGTTTAGTTGATTTGGATCACGTAATCCTTAGATGACTAGAGAGATGTGCGTCTAAGTGGGAGTTTTTAATATGATTAATTAAACTTAAATTTATCATGAACTTAGTACTGATAATATTTTGCTTGTCTATGTTTCTTTGTAGATAGATGGCTCGTGCTGTTGTTCCGTTGAATTTTAATCGTTCCTTGAAAGCAAAGTTGAAGATGATGGTAGCAATTACGGAATTGGGTCAAAGTAACTTGGGATTATCCTCATTCTTTGCTGAGAAAATTACGTCTGGAAGCGCTTTTGGGTGACAGGCCTCTTGCGGATCTTTGAGCGAAGTTATGAGCGTCGGCAAGCAAAGCTGATGACTACTCTATAGTTCGGTGTGCCATGCTAGCGGCTTAGAACGGGTCTTCAACGACGTTTTGAGCGTCATGGAGCATATAGAGATGTTCGAGGAGTTGAAGTTAATATTTCAAGCAAATGCCGGATTGAGAGATATGAGTCTCAATAAGTTCTATAGCTGCAAGATGGAGGAGAATAGTTACATCGGTGAGCACATACTCAAAATGTAAAAGTATAACAATCACTTAATTCAGCTTGGAGTTAATCTTCCGGATGATAGTGTCATTGACAGAATTCTCCAATCACTGCCACCAAGCTACAAGAACCCGTGATGAACTATAATATGCAAGGGATGACTAAGACAATTCCAGGCTCTTGGCGATGCTAAAAGCAGCGGAGGTAGAAATCAGAAAGAGCATCAAGTGTTGATGGTCAACAAGACCACTAGTTTCAGAGAAAAGGGCAAAGGGAAGAAGAAGGAAACTTCAAAAGAACATGCAAGCAAGTTGCTCAGAGAAAAGCCCAAATCTGGACCTAAACACGGCTGAGTGTTTTTCTGCCAAGCAAAGCGGGACCTTGAAGCGGAACTGCCCAAGTATTTGGCGGATAAAGAAGGATGGCAAGGTGATCAAAGGTATATGTGATATACATGTTATTGATGTGTACCTTACTAATACTCGCATGTAGTGCACAGGTATTTGATACTGGATTACATTGCTAATATTTGCAACTCGAAGCAGGGGACTCTACGGATTAAGCGAAGATTAGCTAAGGGCGAGGTGACGATCTTGGCGTGAGGAAATGGTTCCAAAGTCGATGTGATCGCGGTCGACACGCTACCTCTACATCTACCTTGAGTTAGTTTTAGAGCCTAAATAATTGTTATTTGGTGCGGCGTTGAGCATGAACATTATATCTGGATCTTGTTTAATGGGACGGTTATTCATTAAATCGAGAGAATAATGGTTGTTCTATTTATATGAGTAATATCTTTTATGGTCATGCACCCTTGAAGAATGGTCTATTCTTGTTGAATCTCGGCAGTAGTGATACACATATTCATAATGTTGAAGCCAAAAGATGCGAGTTGATAATGATAGTGCAACTTATTTGTGCTTTGCGTTTAGGTCATGTCGGTGATAAAAGCGCATGAAGAAACTCCATCTTGATGGGCTTACGGAATCTTGATTATGAATCACTTGGTACTTGCGAACCGTGCCTCATGGGCAAGATGACCAAAAGCGTTCTCCGGAACTATGGGCGAAGCAACTGATTTGTTGGAAATCATACATACTCGATGTTTGTGGTCCAATGAATGTTGAGGCCTTGGTGAATATCGTTATTTTCTCACCTTCACCAGATGATTTGAAAGCAGATATGGGTATATCTACTTAATGAAACACAAATCTGAAACATTTGAAAAGTTCAAAGAATTTGAGTGAAGTGGAAAATCATCGTAACAAGAAAATAAAGTTTCTCGATCGATTGAAGTGGAGGAGAATATTTGATTCTGAGTTTGGTTTACATTTGAAACAATGTGGAATAGTTTGCGCAACTCATACCCGGAACACCGCAGAGAAATGGTGTCCGAGCGTATGTGTCGTGCTTTACTAGATATGGTGCGATCTATGATGTCTATTTCGATTTACGCTATCGTTTTGGGTTATGCTTTAGAGGCGGCCGCATTCACGTTGAATAGGACACCAGTCAAAATCCGTTGACGACGCCTTATGAGCTGTGGTTTGGCAAGAAACCAAAGTTGTGCGTTTCTTAAAGTTTGGGGCTGCGATGCTTATGTAAAGAAACTTCAACCGGATAAGCTCGAACCCAAATCGGAAAAATGTGTCTTCATAGGATACCCAAAGGAGCACTGTGGGTACACCTTCTATCCACAGATCTGAAGGCAAGATTTTCGTTGCTAAATTCGGATCCTTTCTAGAAGAGTTTCTCTCGAAAGAAGTGAGTGGGAGGAAAGTAGAACTTGATGAGATAGCTATATCTGCTCCCTTATTGGAAAGTAGTTCATCACAAGAAATGGTTCTGTGACAACTACACCAATTAGTGAGAAACTAATGATGATGATCATGAAACTTCAGATCAAGTTACTCTACGAACCTCGTTAGGTCGACGAGTAAAAATCGCACGAGTGAATACGGTAATCTTATTACGGAAGTCATGTTACTTGACCATGGCGAACCTGAACTATGAAGAAGCGATGGTGAGCCCAGATTCCATAAAATGGCTGGAAGCCATGAAATCTGAGATGGGATCCATGTATGAGAACAAAGTATGGACTTTGGTTGACTTGCCGATGATCGGCAAGCCATTGAAAATAAATGGATCTTTAAGAAGAAGGTAGCTTGATGGTAATATAAGCATCTACAAAGCTCGACTTGTTGCAAAAGGTTTTCGACAAGTTCAAGGGGTTGACTACGATGAGACTTTCTCACCGTAGCGATGCTTAAGTCTGTCGAATCATGTTAGCAATTGCGCATTTTATGATTATGAAATTTGGCAAATGGATGTAAAAAGCTGCATTCTTGAATGGATTTCTAGAAGAAGAGTTGTATATGATGCAACCGAAGGTTTTTGTCGATCCAAGGGTGCTAACAAGTGTGCAAGCTCAACGATCAATTTATGATGCAGTGCAAGCCTCTAGGAGTTGGAATAAGCAGCTTTGATAGTGTGATCAAAGCATATGGGTTTATCACGGACTTTTGAGAAGCTTTGTATTTACAAGAAAGTGAGTGGGAGCTCTGTAGCATTTCTAATATTATATGGACGACATATTATTGATTGGAAATGATATAAATTTCTGGATAGCATAAAGGATACTTGAATAAAAGATTTTTCAATGAAAGACCTCGGTGAAGCTGCTTACATATTGGGCATCAAGATCTATAGAGATAGATCAAGGCGGCAATTGGACTTTCACAAAGCACATACCTTGATAAAGTTTTGAAAAAGTTCAAAATGGATCGAGGCAAAGAAAGGTTTTTACTGTGTTACAAGGTGTAGATTGAGTCGAGACTCAATGCCGACCGCAGCGGAAGATAGAGAGAAAATGAAAGATGTTCCCTATGCTTCAGCCATAGGCTCTATCATGTATGCAATGCTGTGTACCGGACACTGCGTATGCTTAGCTGTAAGCTTGGCGGGAAGGTACCAAAGTAATCGAGGTGGATCAGCGGACGGTGGTCAAGAACATCTGAAATACACGAAAAAGGACTAAGGATATGTTCTACCGTATATGGAGGTGACAAGAGCTAGTCGTAAATGGTTACGTCGATGCAAGCTTTGACCTTGATCCAGACGATTCTAAATGCGCCAAACCGGATCGTGTTTTTATTAAGCGGTGGGCTGTCGGTTGGTGCAGTTCTAAACAAAGCGTCGTGGCGGGATCTACATGTGAAGCGGAGTACATAGCTGCTTGAGCGACAAATGAAGAATGCGGATGAAAGAGTTCATTTCGATCTAGGTGTCATACCTGGTGCATCGGGACGATGAAGATCTTCTGTGACAATACTTGGTGCAATTGCCTTGGCAAAGGAATCCAGATTTCACAAGAGGACCAAGCATATCAAGAAGGCCCGGCTTCAATTCCATTAGGGACCAAGTCCAAGTGGGAGACATAGAGATTTGCAAAATACATACGGATCTGAATATGTGGAGACCCGTTGACTAAGCCTCTTCCTGAGCAAAAACATGATCAACACCAAGACTCCATGGGTGTTAGGATCATTACTTTGTAATCTAGATTATTGACTCTAGTGCAAGTGGGAGGCTGAAGGAAATATGCCCTAGAGGCAATAATAAAGTTATTATTTATTTCCTTATATCATGATAAATGTTTATTATTCATGCTAGAATTGTATTAAGCGGAAACATAATACATGTGTGAATATATAGACCAAGCGAGGTATGTCACTAGTATGCCTCTACTTGACTAGCTTGTTAATCAAAGATGGTTATGTTTCCTAACCATGAACAAGGAAGTTGTTATTTGATTAACAAGGTCACATCATTAGTTGAATGATCTGATTGACACACATGACCCATTCCGATTAGCTTAACCATGATCGTTTAGTATGTTAATGCTTTCTTCATGACCCATACATGTTCCTGTAACTATGAGATTATGCAACTCCAGTTTGAAGGAGGAACACTGGAGGTACTACCAAAGCGTCCTGGCAATGCTTTGGGTGATTATAAAGAATTACTACGAGTGTCTCCAAAAGATTACTTGTTGAGTTGGCGTATTTGAGATTAGGTTTGTCACTCCGGTTATGGGAGGTATCTCTAGGCCTTCTATGGTACACATCACTTAAGCCTTGCAAAGCATTACAACTAATAGTTAGTTGTGAGATGATGTCTGGGCAGTAAAGAGACTTCCCGATGTGAGATTGAACTAGGTATTGGATAAAGCGATCGAATCTCGGGTAAGTAATATACCGATGACAAAGGAACAACGTATGTAGTTATGCGGTTTGACGATAAAGATCTTCGTAGAATATGTAAAGAACCAATATGGGCATCAGGTTCCGCTATTGGTTATTGATGAGAATGGTTCTAGGTCATGTCTACATAGTTCTCGAACCCGTAAGTCCGCTTGCAACAACGTTTCGATGGCATTCATTATGAGTTTATAAGTTTTGATGCACGAAGGTTGTTGAGTCCGGATGTGATCACGGACATGACGAGGAGTCTCGAAATGGTCGAGACATAAAGATTGATATATTGGAAGCCTGCATTTGGACATGGAGTGTTCGGGTGAAATCGAATTCTGAATCACAAGGGAGGTTACGGAACCCCGGGAGGACTATGGGCCTTAATGGGCCATAAGAGAAGAGGAAGGGCCGGCCAGGTGGGCTGCCGCCCCCTCCCCTCTGGTCCGAATAGGACAGGAGAGGCGGCCCTTCCTCTTCCCCTCCTCAATCCTAATCCAACTAGGAGGGGGGAGTCCTACTCGGTGGGAGTAGGACTCCTCCTTAGTCGCCTCCCCTTGGGCGGCCACACCTCCTTGGCTCCTTTATATCACGAGGCGGGGGCACCCATGACAGAACAAGTTGATCTCCGGATCTTTCCTTGGCCGTGTCGGTGCCCCT
>JAHIAM010019950.1:0-15103 GCA_021605205.1 Aegilops longissima
TTTCAAAAAATTTCCTCGATCACGCAAGACCATGGTGATGCATAGCAAGATAGAGTGTTGTCTCGCCCTCGTGAACCCAGCAGGGCGTTGGCCAGCGTGAAATGTCGTACTTCTTCCCGATCCAACGATCAATACCGAGCGTCACGGCACCTCCGAGTTCTGCACGTTCAGCTCGATGGCGTCCCTCGAACTCCGATCCAGCGAGTGTTGAGGAGAGTTTGTCACCTGACGGCGGTGCGATGATGATGTTCCACCGCGCGGGGCTTCGCTAAGCTCCAGCGGTATATTCGAGGTGTAGTTTGGTGGAAGGGGCACGCTGCGGCTAAGGCGATCTCAATGATCAACTTGTGTGTCATGGGGTGCCCTGCCCTGTATATAAAGGAGGGAAGGGAGGGCTGGCCGGCCAAGGAGAGGTGCGCCGGTGTCCTACTCCTACTAGGGTAGATTCCCCCAAATCCTAGTCCAACTAGGTTTCCCCAAGTGGGAAGGGAGAGAGAGCGCCTTCTCCTAGTCCTAATAGGACTAGGGAAGGGGAAATCTGCAGCACTATGGCCCCTCTCTTTCCACTAAGGCCCATCAAGGCCCATTGACCCCGGAGGTTCGTAACCCCGGTACTCGTAAAATTCCCAATTTCACCGGAGTGATTCGAGTCAAACATAGGCTTCAATATATCAATCTTTATGTCTCGACCATTTGAGACTCCTCGTCATGTCCGTGATCTCATCGGGACTCGAACAACCTTGGTACATCAATATCATATAAACTATAATAACGTCATCGAAGCGTTAAGCGTGCGGACCCTACGGGTTCGAGAACTATGTAACATGACCGAGACACCTCTCGGTCAATAACCAATAGCGGGACCTGGATGCCCATATTGGCTCCTACATATTCTCGAAGATCTTTATCGGTCGGACCGCATAACAACATCGTTGTTCCTTTGTCATCGGTATGTTACTTGCCGAGATTCGATCGTCGGTATCAATACCTAGTTCAATCTAGTTCTTGCAAAGTCTCTTTTCTCGTTCGTAATACATCATCTCACAACTAACACATTTAGTTGCAATGCGCAAGGCTTATGTGATGTGCATTACCGAGAGGCAGAGATACCTCTCAGCAATCGGAGTGACAAATCCTAATCTCGAAATATGCCAACCCAACATGTACCTTGGAGACACCGTAATGTACCTTTATAATCACCCGATTCACGTTGTGGCGTTTGGTAGCACCAAAGTGTTCCTCGGGCAAGCAGGGAGTTGCATAATCTCATAGTCATAGGAACATGTATAAGTCATGAAGAAAAGCACTAGCAACAAACTATACGATCAGGTGCTATGCTAATGGAATGGGTCATGTCAATCAGATCATTCAACCAATGATGTGATCCGTTAATCAAATAACAACTCCTTGTTCATGGTTAGGAAACATAACCATCTTTGATTAACGAGCTAGTCAAGTAGAGGCATACTAGTGACACTCTGTAGGTTTATGTATTCACACATGTATTATGTTTCCGGTTAATACAATTCTAGCATGAATAATAAACATTTATCATGATATAAGAAATAAATAATAACATTATTATTGCCTCTAGGGCATATTCCTTGAGTCTCCCACTTGCACTAGAGTCAATAATCTAGATTACACGGTAATGATTCTAACACCATGGAGTCTTGGTGCTGATCATGTTTTGCTCGTGGAAGAGGCTTGTCAGCAGATGCGCAACATTCGAGATCCGTATGTATCTTGCATATCTCTATGTCTCCCACGGACCAAATCCGGATGGAGTTAGGCGTCTTTTGATGTGCTTGTTCTCTTGTGAAATCTGGATTCCTTTGCCAAGGCAATTGCACGATATTGTCACAATTTTCATTGGACCCGATACACTAGTACAACACCTAGATCGGTTATGAACTCCTTCATCAGACTCCTTCATTAGCTGCTTCGAGGCTATGTACTCAACTTCACATGTAGATCCATAGCGGCGCTTTGTTTGGAACTGCACCAGCGGCAGCTCCACCGTTTAATGTAAATACGTATCCGGTTTGCGATTTAGAATCGTCGGGATCAGTGTCAACTTCTTGGCGTAACCGTTCTGACGAGCTCTTTGTCACCGCCATAAATAAACATATCCTTAGTTCTTCTCAAGTACTTAAGGATGTTCTTGACCGCTGTCCGATGATCCACTCCTGGATTACTTTGGTACTGCACTGCTAAACTTCTGACAAAGGCACACATCGGTCTGGTACAGCATTGCATACATGATAGAGCCTATGGCTGAAGCATAGGAACATCTTTCATTTCTCTCTATCTTCTGCGGTGGTCGGGCATTGAGTCTTACTCAACTTCACACTTGTAATACCGGCAAGAACCCTTTCTTTTGATCCATTTGAACTTTCAAAACTTTATCAAGGTATGTGCTTTGTGAAAGTCCTATTAATCTTGATCTATCTCTATAGATCTTAATGCCCAATATGTAAGCAGCTTCACGAGGTCTTTCATCGAAAACTCTTATTCAAGTATCCCTTTATGCTATCCGAAATTCTATATCATTTCCGATCAATAATATGTCATCCACATGTCCTCCACTCACTTTCTTGTAAATCGAGGCTTCTCCAAAGTCGTATATAAAACCAAATCTTTGATCACACTATCAAAACGTTTATTCCAACTCGAGAGCTTGCACCGTCCATAAATGGATCGCTGGAGCTTGCACACTTTTAACTCCTTTGGATCGACAAAACCTTAGGTTGCATCATATACAACTCTTCTTCAGAAATCCATTCAGGAATGCAGTTTTAACATCCATTTGCCAAATTTCATAATCATAAAATGCGGCAATTGCTAACATGATTCAGACGGACTTAAACATCGCTTCTGGTGAGAAGGTCTCATCGTAGTCAATCCCTGAACTTGAAAACCTTTTGCAACAAGTCGAGCTTTATAAAGCGATAACATTACCATCAGCGTCAGTCTTCTTCTTGAAGATCCATTTATTCTCAATTGCTTGCCGATCATCGGCAAATCAACCAAAGTCCACACTTTGTTCTCATACATGGATCCCATCTCAGATTTCATGGCCTCAAGCCATTTTGTGGAATCTGGGCTCACCATCGCTTCTTCATAGTTAGTAGGTTCATCATGTTCGATAACATGACTTCCAAAATAGGATTACCGTACCACTCACAGTGCGGATCTTCTCTGTTGATCTCGAAGTTCTGTAGAAACTTGATCGAAGTTTCATGATCATCATCATTAGCTTCCTCCTATTTGGTGTAGGTGTCCGAAAGCTGTTTTACGTGATGTACTACTTCTCAATAAGGAGTGGATCTGATTATCTCATCAAGTTCTACTTTCCTCCCTCACTTCTTTAGGTGAGCTCTTTCTCCAAAAAGTTTCCGTTGCAACAAAAAATTGCCTTGGATCTGTGATAGAAGTGTGCATTATCTCCTTTGGGTATCCTATGAAGACATTTCTCCGATTTGGGTTCGAGCTTATCAGGTTGAAGCTTTTTCACATAATCGCAGCCCCAAACTTTCGAAGCGACAACTTTGGTTTCTTGCCAAACCACAGTTCATAAAAGCGTCGTCTCAGCAGTTTAGATGGTGCCCTATTTAAAGTGAATGTAGCGTCTCTAAAGCATAACCCCAAAGCGATAGCGGTAAATCAGTAAGAGACATCATAGATCGCACCATATCTAATAAAGACGATTCGACGTTCGGACACACCATTACGTTGTGGTGTTCCAGGTGGCGTAAGTTCTTGAAACTATTCGCATTGTTTCAAATGGGCCAAATTAACTCAAATATTCTCCTCCACGATCAGATCGTAGAAACTTTATTTTCTTATTACGATGATTTTCCACTTCACTCTGAAATTCTTTGAACTTTTCAAATGTTTCAGACTTGTGTTTCATTAAGTAGATATACCCATATCTGCTCAAATCATCTGTGAAGGTGAAAATAAATATCCATACGAGCCTCAACATTCATTGGACCACATACATCATGTGTATGATTTCCAATAAATCTGTTGCTCTCTCCATAGTTCGAACGGTGTTTTAGTCATCTTGCCCATAAGGCACGGTTCATGAAGTGCCAAGTGATTCATAATCAAGTGACTCCAAAAGTCCATCGGTATGGAGTTTCTTCATGCGCTTCACGATATGACCTAAGCGAGTGCCACAAATAAGTTGCACCATCATTATCAACTCTGCATCTTTTGGTTTCAACATTATGAATATGTATATCTACTATCAAGATTAAGTAAAACAAACCATTCTTCAATGGTGCATGACCATAAAGATATTATTCATATAAATAGAACAACCATTATTCTCTGATTTAAATGAATAACCGTCTCGCATCAAACAAGATCCAGATATAATGTTCATGCTCAGCGCTGGTACTAAATAACAATTATTTAGGTCTAATACTAATCGAAGGTAGATGTAGAGTAGCGTGCCGACTGCGATCACATCGACTTTGGAACCATTTCCAGCGCATTGTCACCTCGTCCTTAGCCAATCTTGGCAATCCGTAGCCTGTTTGAGTTGCAAATATTAGCAGCAGAACCAGTATCAAATACCAGGTGCTACTGCGAGTATTAGTAAGGTACACATCAATAACATGTATATCACATATACCTTTATTAACCTTGCCATCCTTCTTATCCGCCAAATACTTGGGGCAGTTCGCTTCGATGACCAGCCGCTTGCAATAGAAGCACTCAGTTTTAGGGCTTAGGACCAGACTTGGGTTTCTTCTCTTGATCAGCTTGCTTGCTGCTCTTTTGAAGTTCCTTTTCTTTCCTTTGCCCTTTTCTTGAAACTAGTGGTTTTAACCATCAACACTTGATGCTCCTTTTGATTTCTACCTCCATGGCTTTCGACGCTCGCGAAGAGCTCGGGCATTGTTTTGGTCATCCTTGCATATTATAGTTCATCACGAAGCTCTTGTAGCTTGGTGGCAGTGATTGGAGAATTCTGTCAATGGCGCAATCATCCGGAAGATTAACTCCCAGTTGAATCAAGTGATTGTTATATCCAGGACATTATGCTCATGCAGCCGAACCGTTCTCCTCCATCTTACACTATAGAACTTATTGGAACTTCATATCTCAATCCGGGCATTAGCTTGGAATATTAACTTCAACTCCTGGAACATCTCATTATGCTCCATGGTGTTCAAAACAGCGTTGAAGTCGGTTCTAACCGTAAAGCATGCACACTGAACTATAGAGTAGTCATCAGCTTTGCTTTGCAGACGTTCACAACCACGGCGCAGCCCTGCACCAGGCGCACCTACTTGGTGCTGGGACGTAATTCTTCTGCAGCAATAAGGGTAATACTCAAATTCGGACCCAGTCCGTTAATTGCTGCCATCATCTTTCAACTTTGCTTTCTCAAGGCGCATTAAAATTCAACGGAACAACACGAGCCATCTATCTACATCATAGACAAGCAAGATACTATCGGTACTAAGTTCATGATAAATTTAAGTTCAATTAATCATATTACTTAAGAACTCACTTGGAAAAATATCCTCAATTCTCTAAGTGATTGCGTGATCCATATCAACTACACCATGACCGATCATCACGTGTGATGGAGTAGTTTCAATGGTGAACATCAATATGTTGATCATATCTACTATATGATTCACGCTCGACCTTCGGTCTCCGTGTTCCGGTCATATCTTATATGCATAGCTCGTCAAGTATAACCTGAGTATTCTGCGTGTGCAACTGTTTTACCGTTGTATTTGAGCGTAGAGCCTATCACACCCGATCATCCACGTGGTGTGTCTCAGCGAAGAACTTTCATAGCGGTGCATACTCAGGAGAACACTTCTTGATAATTTAGTAGGGATCATCTTATAATGCTACCGTCAATCAAAGCAAATAAGATGCATAAAGGATTAACATCACATGCAATCAATATAAGTGATATGATATGGCCATCATCATCTTGTGCTTGTGATCTCCATCTCCGGCTTGCCGTCATGATCACCATCGTCACCGGTAGCGACACCTTGATCTCCATCGTAGCATCGTTGTCGTCTCGCCAATCTTATGCTTCTCGACTATCGCTACCGCAGTGATAAAGTAAAGCATTACAAAGGATGCATTACGCATACAATAACGACATATGGCTCCTGCGATTGCCGATAACCGGTTACAAAACATGATCATCTCATACAATAAAATTCAGCATCATGTCTTGACCATATCACATCACAACATGCCCTGCAAAAACAAGTTAGGCGTCCTCTAGTTTGTTGTTGCAAATTTTACGTGGCTGCTACGGGCTGAGCAAGAACCGTTCTTACCTACGCATCAAAACCACAGCGATACCCGTCAAATAGACTCCGTTTTAACCTTCTCAAGGACCGGGCATAGCCACACTCGATTCAACTAAAGTGAGAGAGCAGACACCCGCCGGTCACCTTTAAGCAACGAGTGCTCGGGCGGTGAAACCAGTCTCGCGTAAAGCGTCTGCGTAATGTCGGTCAGGCGCTTCATCTCACAATACGCTGAACAAAGTAATGACATGCTCTTTGGTAGGCGGTATGACTTATGTATCCCAACTCACTTGTGTTCTACTCGTGCACATGACATCAGCATAAAACCAGGCTCGGATGCCACTGTTGGGGGAGCGTAGTAATTTCAAAAAAAATTTCCCTCGATCACGCAAGACCATGGTGATGCATAGCGAGATGAGAGTGTTGTCGTACCCTCGTGAACCAGCCAGCGGAGCGTTGACGCGTAGAGGAAGTAATCGTACTTCCCGATCCAACGATCCAAGTACCGGCGTCGGCACCTCCGAGTTCTGCATTCAGCTCGATGGCGTCCCTCGAACTCCGATCCAGCCGAGTGTTGAGGGAGAGTTTAAATCGACGCAGGCGTGGTGGCGATGATGATGTTCACCGGCGCAGGCTTCGCCTAAGCTCCGCAGTATATTCGAGGTGTAGTTTGGTGGAAGGGGCACTGCACGGCTAAGAGCGATCTCAATGATCAACTTGTGTGTCATGGGGTGCCCCCCCCTTTATATATAAGGAGGAAGGGAGGGGCTGGCCGGCCAAGGAGAGGTGCGCCGGGGTGTCCTACTCCTACTAGGGTAAGTTCCCCCAAATCTAGTCCAACTAGGTTTCCCCAAGTGGGAAGGGAGAGAGAGAGGCGCCCCTTCTCCTAGTCCTAATAGGACTGGGGAAGGGAAAGGTCTGACCAGCACTATGGCCCCTTTTCTCTTTCCCATAAGGCCCATCAAGGCCCATTGACCCCAGGAGGTTCGGTAACCCCGGTACTCGGTAAAATTCCCAATTTCACGGGTGATTCCGGAATCAAACATAGCTTCAATATATCAATCTTTATGTCTCGACCATTTGAGACTCCTCGTCATGTCCGTGATCTCATCCGGGACTCGAACAACCTTGAGTACATCAATATCATATAAACTTATAATAGCTTCATCGAAGCGTTAGCGTGCGGACCCTACGGGTTCGAGAACTATGTAGACATGGCCGAGACACCTCTCGGTCAATAACCAATAAGCGGGACCTGGATGCCTATTGGCTCCTACATATTCTCGAAGATCTTTATCGGTCGAACCGCATAACAACATCGTTGTTCCCTTTGTCATCGGTATGTTACTTGCCGAGATTGATCGTCGGTATCAATACCTAGTTCAATCTAGTTCTTGCAAATCTCTTTTCTCGTTCCGTAATACATCATTTCACAACTAACACATTTAGTTGCAATGCACCAAGGCTTATGTGATGTGCATTACGAGAGGCCAGAGATACCTCTCCGACAATCGGAGTGACAAATCCTAATCTCGAAATATGCCAACCCAACATGTACCTTCCGGGAACACCTGTAATGTACCTATAATCACCCAATTCGTTGTGACGTTTGGTAGCACCAAAGTGTTCCTCGGGCAAGCAGGGTTGCATAATCTCATAGTCATAGGAACATGTATAAGTCATGAAAAAAGCACTAGCAACAAACTATACGATCAGGTGCTATGCTAATGGAATGGGTCATGTCAATCAGATCATTCAACCAATGATGTGATCCCGTTAATCAAATAACAACTCCTTGTTCATGGTTGGAGACATAACCATCTTTGATTAACGAGCTAGTCAAATAGAGGCATACTAGTGACACTCTGTAGGTTTATGTATTCACACATGTATTATGTTTCCGGTTAATACAATTCTAGCATGAATAATAAACATTTATCATGATATAAGGAAATAAATAATAACATTATTGCCTCTAGGGCATATTTCCTTCAGCCCGTACCACCAACTTTTGGCCCTTGGGTCCCATCCCTCCGTACAGGGCCGGTTCCTCGCCCTCAGCTGTTCTCCATCTTCTCAACCTAGGCACCCAAATCGATACCCTCCTGGCCCCATAACATGATTGTACTCCTTCTTAGCGCATTTTCCTTATTTTTTCGATATTTGAATGAACTGCTCCGATTTCTTTTGCTTCACAAATTCTGGCAAATCATGTTTCAGTTTCTCATATTGTCCTTTGAAATCCGGTCTTGTTACCTTGACAAAGTCACGGGCTAGATTTTGCTTGAATTTCCGGAATCATCGGCCATCTTATGAAAAGCGAACTGTTTGACTAGCCTCCTCCTCTCCTTGTTTTCCTCAATCTTGTTACCCTCCTCATCCAATTTGTTGTATTCCGGAGGAGCAGAAATGTTCCATAAGCTTCTTGAAGCAATCTTTTTGTTCTCTTATCGACAAAAAGTGAAACCATCAATTCGTGCCTTCTTTGGCTCATTCCACTCCTGGGCGGTGATCGAGGCGTTGTCTCTAACAATAGCTCGCATTGGCTGACAAACTTGGTGGCGTTCTTGCGGGGCTCCAGTGACCTGCGGTTGCCTGTCGACAACCTCGATGGTGCATGTTTCTCCTGTTTCATCGTCTTGGTTGCGCCCGCGCTTTGACGTACTCGATTGTTTGACGATCCGGCCGAGGCTAAAATAAGAAGAGAGTCGCAGCGTTAGTACACACATATTTATTCAAATCAGTTAGTTTGTATCACCAGAGGCTCAATGTATATATATACCTCGGCGCGGAGGTGGTTGCTTCCATTTGAAGATGGTCGTTTATCGATGTTTGTTGGCACATCATCTTGTGGCGCCCTTCATCTTCACCGTCAAGGTTCAGATGAAGAATATCATCTTCTTCTTCTCCGTCGGCACATATAGAATATCGCGTTTATGATGCGAACATATGTGCTTCACCGTCCGGATCATAGTTGTCCATAATCGGGTCAGCTCTATAGTCCGCCATTATGTCAGTCCTGAAAACATGTAGTAAAACAAATTAATTAAGTGAAGAAGCGGTGGCGGTGGCGGTGGCGAAAGCGGTGGCAAAAGGAGGCGAGAAGGGGTGGGAGAGGTGTCGCGGTGGGCGAGGCAGGCGGAGCAGCGGCGTCACGGAGAGGAGGCGAGACAACACACACGGAGAGGAGGCGAGACAACAGACAACCACGTCTTCACGAATGTCATTTTGTGAAGAAACTTTGCAAGCAATTAAACATTTGTCAATGTTTGGTAAAAAAAAAATACAGGTAGCGTCATTGCTCTAATGATTGGAAGCGGTTTCCAATTGCCAGCGAGATTTAGATCGACTACTACTACTAGATTTTGCTGGTCCACTGATTTTGGATCAGCGCCGGGATCGACAACTTTTTTTAGGATCTTGAAAACAACTACGCGTTCAAGGTCTGTCACAGTCTGTTTGACTGGTCAAACTAGCACATGGGTCCCGGTTGTCCTGACTAACACTAATTAACAGTTTAATTAGTTAATAAGTTAATTAGGTTAATTAACAGGATTAATTAAGTTAATTAATTAATTAATTACTTTTAATTATTATCATTTTAATTTTATTTATACATATTTCTTTTGTTCTTTTTTTTTTAACGGGGGCCCCTGGTAGAGTGGACTAGGAGGCACATGAGGTTATGAGCGCAAAGCGTTGCAGCATGGCGCCCGGCAAATAACCAAGCCGCGACAAGGCGGTCGTGTAAGTGCGCGAAGCGCAGCGAAGCATCGGGAGAGTGTGGTGATGGCAGCGATGGCAACGTCAGCCTCAGGCGCGCCTTGAGTGTCGGAAGGCGGGCGGCGGTAGCAGGCAGCCGTCGGCGTGAAACGCTAGCGGCGGCACGAAGCAGGCGCGCGGCGGCAGGCCAGCGGTCATGCCCTCGTTCCAGCCGCGGATCGAGTGCAGCGCGTCACCGGGAAGAGACGGAGAGCGAGTGAAACAGTCAGCGAGCAGTACGAGGCGGCGGCGGCAGGCTTGATGGCGGCGGCAATGAAGCGGCGTCGAAAGCGAAGCGGCGGCGTCGGCGAAGCGGGCAATCGGCAGCGGCGACAGCGAGAAGCGGTAGTGGCGTCGAGGGAGCCTTGTATTTAGCCCCCCCCTTTAGTCGCGGTTGGCGGCGGACCCGCGACTAAAGTGCCCTTTAGTCATGGTCTCTTAACAGCGACTAAAGGGGTTTAGCAGTTTTGCGTTCAGCCCCCACCTTTAGTCGCGGTTGGTCTAGTAACATGACTAAACCCTGCTAATCGCGGTTGGTCGGCCAACCCATACTCATTTATAGGATTAGGGTTTAGAGCCCCCCCAAACCTGTTTTCTGTTTAATTTGTATTGTTTTCTTTTTAATTTGTATTGTTTTCTGTTTAATTTGTATTGTTTTATTTCTTTTGTGCTTTATTTTAATTTTGAAGGTTTCACATATTCACGGTACTACATACATGCATATGAATGTACAATTTCAAACAAATTTGAAATTAGAACCAAAAAATTCAAGAGGAATATACAATATATATTCAATATCATCGGATGACCATATACAATTTTGAACAAGTTTTCATACATAATTTAATGCATATAAAGTTCTATGTCCTTTGTATCTGAACCGTCTCCCAACCCTACGAGGCAAATACAAATAATATGTCAAAAATAAAACTAATTCAATTCAATATGTTAAAAATACAAATAATATATCAAAAATTCAGAAAAATAGAACTAATTCATTTCAAAATTCTAAAAATACAAATAATATATCAAAAAATTCAGCGAAGTTCTTCCGGCGCCTCTGTCTTCCCACAAGTTCTTCGGCCAGTCTTCCATTGATTCTTTCCGCCTATGTCTTCCGCCATTTCTTCACGCCTCTATCTTGGCGCGTTCGATCTCTTTTATAGGCCTGGCGCGCGCTTACCTTTGTCTTGTTCCTCCGACGGGCGTCGTGCATCTGCGTCTGTCTAACCTTTAGTCGGTTGCACCAACCAGCGGGACTAAAGTTCAGATAACCAACTCTGATTCCTCTTCTTCCGCCATTTCTTCCCTGTCTTCCGCCTCTTTCTTCCGCCCTTTCTTCCCGCCTCCTGTCTTCCCGCTCCCATTTTTCCGCCATTTCTCACTACATATATGTAGCCCGGCTTGCCAGCATTATCACATCTCTACAATCTCTCATCACTCTCTCATGGCTTCCACCGCACCACTCCTACCAGCAGGTGGAGGAGCTTTGCGCCTCGAACTACCCTTGTCCACCGGCTGGCGTCCCCACGGCTGGAGCCTAAGCGCCCGGGCGTGCAGTCCCTCCGTCCCTCGGTCTGCTGGCGGGCGGCCATCACGAACCACTACCTCGACCTCACGCCGGAGCAGCGGATGAATCGCGGCATCCCGATAACCAGCAGGGGCCTTCTTCTTCATCAATGGCGTGAGAGGCGCTCGCCGGTATAGGAGGGCGGTGCCTCCAGGAACTTCCGGGCGGCCGTCGGCTATGGTGGTATGGCGGACTCTGCGGGCGTCATGGACTACATCACGGCGATATCCCCCCTCGCTACCCTCGATTCGAGCCACGAGTGCCGCCCGATGACGGCGGCAGCAGCGGCGACAGCAGCGGCGGCGGCGGCAACTTAGAAGCGGCGACTACCCGATACTGACGGCGGCGGCTATGAAGACTACGGTATGCATATTATCGCCTAGGCAGGGTATGACTAAATCACTCCAAATTTCATGTATCATCGTGGTATCTCGAATCATTTGAAAATGGACACCAAACACATCACGGGTAATATAATTCACATGATCCATTCAACAAAGTTTGGTACAATAAATTATTACACATCATTTCTTCCCTTGTGTCCCTGCACTTCTGATTGTGCGTATCCATGGAGCATCCTCATCATTTAACTTAATGCTTGGGTGGTGTTCACTTTGAAGAATTTCAGCAAACATATTATAATCTTGACATGTCTGTCTTGTCCTCCACTCCCCGATGTTTCTTTTCCTGAAAGAACAATGTGGCTTTGGATCATCGCATGATGTCTTGATCGTTTTCTTATCTTTCCGTTTCCTCGGTTTGCTACTCATGTCCTTCACATAGAAAACCTGGCGACATCTTTCAGGGACGAATGGTTACGTCAAGGTAACCAAGATTGTTGAAATCCACCATTGTCATTCCGTATTGCTGGTCCACCTTTACCTCCTGTTAGCTTGAACCATTTGCACGGAACAAAGGGACCTTAAGGAGGTCCATAGTCAAGTTCCCATATCTCCTCTATGTAACCATAATGTGACCTCTTGCCCATTCTCGGTTGCTGCATCAGCGGACACCACTGTTTTGGTTGGTGCTCTTTTTATCTTGGCGATCGTGTAAAATGTATTCCCATTTATCTCGTACCCTTGGAAAGTCGTTATAGTCGAAGATGGTGTCTTGGCCAACATACAGCTGATCTACAACATCATTGTCATTCATTAAATGTTTTCTCAACCAAGCGCGAAAGTCTCCATGTGGGCCTTCTAATCCGGATTCGAGCTTCCCGGGTTGTCGAGCGTAAAATATTCTTGTGTTTCTCAAAATGCGGAGCCACCAAGCTGGAATTGGTCGATCTGATGTGGTGTGCTTGATCGAGAATGGCCGTCCATACATATCGTTGATTTCCTTCGATCGTGCCTTTTCATAGTCTCCCTTTCGAGAAATGACAGGTCGGAACAAAGTCAACACAAAACTCAATTACCTCCTCATTTCCATAGCCCTTGGCGATGCTTCCTTCTGGCCCTATGCAGTTCGAACATATTTCTTTACTCCATGAACCTCTCGAAGGGACATATTGTGTAGAAATACAGGACCGATCACGAAAATCTCTTCGACTAGGTGAACCAGGAGGTGCGTCATAATATTGAAGAAGGATGGCGGGAACACCAACTCGAAACTGACAAGACATTGGATCACATCGTTCTGTAACCGTGGTAGAACTTCTGGATTGATTACCTTCTGAGAGATTGCATTGAGGAATGCACATAGCTTCACAATGGCTACTCGACATTTTCCGGCGGAGCCCCCTCAAAGCAATCGGAAGCAATTGCGTCATAATCACGTGATGGCATTGAGACTTCAGGTTTTGGAACTTTTCTCCGCCATGTTTATTATTCCCTTTATATTGGGCCGAGAATCCAGGCGGGACCTTCATCTGCTCAGCATTCAAAAATGACCTTCTCTTCTTTGGAGCGTAGCTGCACGACCTTGAAACCATTCCGGATGCGGTCATCAGGGTCTTTCAAGCGTTGTTGGTCCTGCCGTGCTTCCTTTGTATCATTTGTCTTCCCATACCGCCCAAGAAGCTTAGGAGGTTCATAAATATTCTTACGTGCATCACGTCGATTGCAAGCGGACATCTAGGTCTTTCCAATATTCTAGCTCCCGAATATAGATTTCTTCTTCCACATGGCTGCGTGCCCGTCGCTCCCTTGAACTGATTGTCCGGGACCCTTTCCAAAGATGACTTTCAAATCCTTGACCATATCAAATACCTCAGCACACCAGTCGTTCCGTTGTAATGCTTGCCTTTCTTTCTTCTTGGATGAATTTTGGAAGAAATCGGCGATGCCCAAGGTACACGTTCTTCTTACAATTTGGCAAATGTACACTTTCAGTCTCATATAGCGGTGCGTGCATGCATTGTATCCCTTATTTGACAGTCGAAAGGTTACTAAGAGCAGGCCAATCGTTGATGATGGTTCTGAAAACAGCTTCGTAAGTCAAATTCCTCTTGTTTGTGCTTATCCACACGGACACCACCCAGCTGTAAAGTTCATCAACTAATGGCCTTAGGTACACATCGATGTCGGTGCGGGTTGCTTCGGACCTTGGATGAGCACGGCATCATAATGAACTTCCTTCATGCACAACCAAGGAGGAAGGTTGTAGATGCATAGAGTCACGGGCAGTGCTGGCTGGAGCTCACCTTCGCCAAAAGGATTCATGCCATCCGTGCTTAGAGCAAATCTTATGTTCCTTGCGTCAGCTGCAAAATCTTTGAACCATCTGTCGATCTTTCTCCATTCGTTCCATCTGCGGTGTGTCTCAACTCCCGTCCGACTTACGGTCCTCTTTGTGCCATCGCAACAACTTGGCATGCTCTTTGTTCCTGAGCAGACGTTTCAACCATGGTATTATAGGGCATACCACATCACCTTGGCGGGAACCCTCTTCTGGGTTTACGGCCCTCAACATCGTCACCAGGGTCGCCTCACGATCTTATAGCATAATGCAGTTGCATACCGGGCATTCATTCAAATTCTCGTATTCACGCGGTAGAGGATGCGATCGTTGATGCATGCATGTATCTTGAGAACCTCTAAACCTAGAGGCAGACAACCTTCTTTGCTTACAATGCGTCTTGGCGGGCAACTTCGTTATCCTTTGAAACATATTCTTCAACATTTTCAGCAAGTTTTCAAATGCGAGTCAGCTACACCTGCCTCTGCCTTCCATTTCAGCAAATCCGATTGCAGCCCAGCTTTTCAGACCATCATCGCATCCAGGGTACAGCGCCTGTGATCCTCTAACATGCGATCCAAATTCTCCCTCTCCTTTTCAGTTTACAGGCGTCTCCGTGCATCAGCAATGGTCCGACCAAGATCATCAGCGGATCATCCGTGCCTCTTCTTCACCTTCCCTTCACCTTCAGCATCCTCCATGAAAGTATCACGAAATGAGCAAGATAGCTTTCATCGATGAAATCATCCCCTTCTTCATCTTCTTCCATTATAACCCTCTTTCTCCATGC
>JAHIAM010019960.1:0-10657 GCA_021605205.1 Aegilops longissima
TCTTCGTCAAAGGTCTCTCCTTACGGCGCCACAGGCTCGATGCGGAGCTTGATGAAAACGCCGTCGCCGGCCTTGAGATAAGCGTGGGGCTCTTCGAGCTTGCCTGCAGATGGCGGAGGATCGGCGGTGTTAGCGCTGGCGCTCCCTGCGGCCTCGGGGCGTCGGTCGATCGCCAGACCCTCGCCCGGCCTCTGCGGCAGCATCCTTGGCAACCTCCTGCGGCCGGACTCGGCGCCAGCCCCTTCCTCAATAAGCGGCGGTGTCGTCGTATTTCGCGCCGCGTCCTCCCTTGGCGACCTCGGTCTCCTCGGCTCTGCGGCGGATGGATCGAAGACCAGAAAAAGAAGGAACAGCCAAGCAAATGTTCAAAAGAAAATCAGAAGAAGAGAGCATGAGAAGTTTTCGAGGCAAGAGGATTACCTGCGATGGGATCTGCAGCCTGGTCTCAACCAGGAGTCGCTGGCGCTATCCCTTGCGAGACTGCCCTTGCGGAGCCTCCCCTTGGAGAGCGGCTCCCTTGCAGAGGATCCTCCTTGGCGGTGTAGTCGGCAGGATGGCACGTCGGGGGCGGCTTCGGGCACTCTGGTGGGGCGGTCTGCTCCTACAAACCACGATTAGATATCAGCAAAGAAAGAGCACCCATATCGCTCAACGGCAAAAGTAAAACCGTATACTTCGCTGGGGGCTGTCTTTGAGGGCTGCTTTGAGGAAAGTTGCAGCGTCCGGCAAGGTGGTCTCGGACGCGCCTCCTGCTGCGCAGAGGATCGTCTCGATGACAACCACGGGGTCTTGGCTCTCTTGGCGCTCTCGACGGCGTCCTGAAAAGGAAAGAGTTGAATAAACAAATCAGATACAAGACAAAGCAACAAAATTGAAGAACTACAAGTACAACCGAAGCTTACCCTTATTCTTCCTCGTCGGAGCTAAGCGGAGAGATCAAATTTTGCTGCGCCTCCGGTGCGGCGAGCGGAGGTGGGTTCCCTTGACCGCTTGGCGGGAAGTAGCGCGGTGGCACAGGGAGGCCCGCCCTGAATTGCTTCAGCGGCGTGAGGTGCTCCCGGCAGCTGCTTGCCATGCAGGTGGGCGCAGCGTGCCATGGCGTGCAACTGTTAACCCGTCTGCCGCCCGTTCGTCTCCGGCCTTGCGGAGGCGCCTTCTTAGTGGGTGGGGGCTCCGCTCGCGGCAAGCTGCTAGATGGTGGGGAAGAAGCGCCCTCGGCGGCTCGCTTCGACTTCGGCTTCAGGTTGACAAGCTCCTCCTGCGGCAAACTCCCCGCTCGACAAGGCTTGCCGCCTCTGCCCTCTGCCTCCTCCACGGTGAACCCGAATCGCCGGTAGCGGCTTCTGCCGCCTCTTCCGCACAGTGGCGTCGCGCATCTAGTCGTCGGTGGTGTCTCGGGTGAGGCCCTTCTACTCATCAGGCGGATCGACACTTCTTCCAAGCTGTCGAAGAACACCCGCACGGTCATCTGCGAGCTCTTGCGAGGTTGGAACAATTCCATGCGAGTCGCTGGCGGCATCATTGCGGATGCGGTCGGCGAGGTGTTACTGTCGACGACTCCCCTCGGCAACCTTGAACCATTCGGGATGATCGGGTCATGCTTGAACAGCTCGGGAGCACGCATCCAACTCCAAGGCGGTGAAATGAAGTTGAGGCCTGGGCAGCCTCATGATATCCGCCGCGTTACGGAACTCCCAAGCAGGTCTCCTCTCTCCTGCAAAGAAGCGTCTGCGCGAAGGAAATCTCGCCAGCGGCGCCTCGAATCCGGCAAGCACGAGCGAGGATCCGGGTGGCACAATCTTCAATCTAGCATCTTCGGCGCCAAGTTGCTCCAATCGTTGCAGCGCACTATTGGGGTTTGGCGTGGCGGTAAAAACTCGGGTTCTCCTCTACAATCAACACCAATCTTCCTCCCTCTTCCCACTTGCTGCGGAGCTCTCCTTCGAGATAAGCTTCTTTCTTGCGATCCTTCAGATCCAGCGATTCCTCCGACAAGGGCTCTCCTCTCTCAACTCGAGGCATGAAGAAGTGGCGGAAAAGGGCTACGTTTGGGTGGACTCCGACAAAGTTTTCGCAAGATGTGCTAAAACTGCCATGGCGAGACAACATTGAGGGTGAAGTCAAGGAGGCGGAACCCGTGGCGGAACCCGTAGGTGTTCATGAGCCCTAATAGAAAACGTCTGGAAAGGTACCGGTTGGGGCTAGTTCGAAGCGGGCTGGGAGTACCTGTCGTCGCGGATCTTCAGCGTCTCCGTCGACGGAAGAGGTAGTAGTTCTCCCTCAGCTCCCTTGCGGCGATTTGGGGTGGGGAAGATGGCCGCTCCTTTCCGGCGCCCGCGAGCATGCTGCGCCTCGGCCGACTTCCGCCCTTCCTTGTCGGCTTCCGAGACCATAGTGTGGCGGTGGAGACGCGGCGTTCGTGGTAGCTGAGTGGCGATGAATGGACGCTGCTCTCTTGAACTTAGGAAGAAGGGAACAGCGGTGGTTTTCGAATTGGACAGCAAATGGCGAGGTGGGAACTGCCCTGTTTCCCCTGCTTATAAAGAGGGGCCAGACGTTCGCTTTTCGAATAAAAGCCCCACCCCACGATCTCTCCCGACTTACCACGATCGATCGCGTGCCGTTCGTGGGCGTGGTTGAAAGTCGTTATATCGACTAGAGGGGTGAATAAGCGATTTTATGAATTCTTCAGAGAATTTGCGGTGAGAAATTCCTTAGCGAAGAAATACTTCTGTGGAATAAGTACTCAAGTAAGCATAACAGATTACAAGCATTGTCATCATGATGAAATGAAGACAATCACGAACTGAAAGCGTAATCACAGGATAACACAAGATGAAGACAAGCGGTGAAGAAATTGAGCGAGAAATTGAGAAAGTCTTGGTCAAAGTCTTCAAACACAGATATGAACAAACACTCAACACGATAATGAAAATGAAAGGGTTGAGAAATAGAACCGTTAGGTTGGTGAAGACAATGATTTGGTAGACCAGTTCAGCTGCTGTCTCGGTTATGCGTCGGTTGGGGTGAGTATTTAAACTTCGAGGACACACAGGTCCGGACACCCGTCTGAGCACGCATCGAGGACACCAAGTCCTCACGTATTCTCCTTGAACTAAGGTCACGAGACCTCGTCCAATCACTCGTGGTAAGTCTTGAGCGACTTCCAAACCTTCACAGACTTGGTCACTCGGCGATCCACAATTCCTCTTGGATGCTCTAGACCATGGCGCCTAAGTCTGGAAGAAGCCATCTTCAAAGGTAACGCGGATCCACGGGATCAATTTCTTGATGATGCTCAATCACTTTGGGTTTATGGGGTTTGGTTTTGGGTTTTCCTCACTTGATGATTTTGCTCAAAGTCCTCGGAGGATGGGTTGCTCTCAAATGACAAGTGTCAAGTTCTCGGGAGCCAACCAGCTAGTGGTTGTGGGGCTATTTATAGCCTAGGGCAACCCGACATGATAAACATAAATGCCCTTCAATGATATGACGTTAGGTGGATAAATATTTTGGAACGGGGCGGGCGCCACACGATCAAATTTGAATATCAAATTCCTCGGGGCTATCATGATCCTCCTTTGTGACAATTCGGCAATTCCTCCCTCGGTCGAAACAAATTCCTCGTGACGGAAACTTCGTCTCATCCTTGAAAATTCGAATTTGAGATTTCAAAGCTTCACTCGAGAAGGGATGGTAGGTGTAGGATTTTGAGTTGAGCATCACGGAAATTTTTTAGTATTTCCTCGACCCCTTTAACGTATGGTGTTTCCTATGACTCAAGAAGAAAATGAAACTCAAAACAAAAGTCTTCATGCTTCATGTTCCTCAAATGAATACCAAGTCTTCAAGGTCACAAATTTCTTCACTTTCAAAGTCTTGAAAGTCTTGAATATCAAAGTCTTGATTGAAGAACTTCATTTTTAATTAAACTTTCCTTTGTAAATATCAAACTCCTCATTGACTTATAGACCTGTACACTCCGGCATTGTTACAACCTATAAGTCTTCAATACACCAAAATCACTAAGGGCACTAGATACTTACAATCTCCCCTTTTGGTGATTGATGAAATATAGGTTAAGTTTTCAAGAGGATAAACATATGAATTGCAAATCGATAATGAGGAATTTGATTGCAAGATATAAAGAACTCCCCTGAACATGTGCATAGTGAGAATTTGCTTTTGAGGCAATGCACATTTGAAGAATTGTCATGGAATCTCCCCTATATCTTGTAATTCATACGCATTTGACTTATAATATGAAATTTGAAATGCATGATGAAATATGGTGCTTGATGTTATTCGTTCGTGTGATATCATTAATGAACAGGGCATGCAAAATAGATCAAAAGTTGAGCCTCGATTTGCTATGAAGATTTTCAAGGAGCTCAGAAATCGAGCATAGTGCAAACATAATGCATCAAAAGTATCAAAGCACCATGGGTTTAAGATTATAACTTTCGATCAATAAAAGTTTTAGAAGGCGAGAGTTGTAACAATAAATAAATTGTATATAGGCAATAGCTAGACCCCTTGAAGACTAACTAAATTTCTCCCTTTGTCCAATGACCAAAGGATCGAACGAGGACTAACCGGAATTTCAAGTTGAAGATGGGCGCCCGCATTGTTGGGTCGGTTGTTGAAGAGGACCAGCGTGTCTTCCAAATCTTCATTTTCATCGGTTCGAGATGAAGAATAGGGCTGGCCACCAAGGAAGGAACTTTGACCTTCTTGAATTTTGGGGAGAACCGTCAAATTCTTCCTTGAGACCCATTGGTCTTCTTCTTCCTTAGACATGTGAAAGAACAGCCCAGTGTTGAAGGTTTCATGGAGGGTAGTGGTTTTCTTCTTTGCATTGTGTGTTGAGGTCATGTTGTAAGAAGATTACCAAGGCCTTGACCCATTTGATTCGATCAACCTTCTAATGAAGGCGAGGAGTAACTCACGATCGATCATCACCACAGGTGCGATGGCTTGAGGATTTTGCTTGGTGAGGTATTTCTGTTGAGTCATGTGTGTGAGTCATCATTTGTGGAGTAGGATGCTGCTTTGCGACTGTCCATCCAATGGGCGAATGCCTTCATCGATCCGCAGTGGCCTTGCCCTTGTCATCGATGAGGTAAAAGTCCGTTTGAGGACTTCAATCGGGGCAAGTAGCTGAAGTGGTTCAAAGTATCACCTTGTAATTGGTGAAGACCTTGACTGATGAATCTCATAATCCAAAGCATAAGGCTTCGCTCAAATGGTGACATAGCAATGTTTGCGAGTCCTCATGAAGAAATCATGGAAGTTGGCGGGCAGCCATGGATGATGTTGAAAAGCATATTCTTCATGATGCCAGCGACTTCTTCATCGTTCGAGTCGTGACCTTTGATTGGACTCATTGTCTTTGTCAGAATCCGATAGACAGTCCGAGGCACATATAATAATTCCTTGACGAGAATTTGGTTCTTAGGGCCTGCCTTGGCTTCAAAGGCTTCATCGGCACTTGCATATAGTGATCCGAAAGTTCTTTTTAAATCGTGAATCGACGTGCACCATCAAGTGGAGGACTGAGTGGTAGGGCACGCAAGCAATTCGATTCTTTGGTGCCTTGTATAGTATTTTCGGTCATCAATCTAAGACCCATGAGTTCACATCTTGGCGTCTCCGGTGATGTGAGCGTTACATAAAGCGAAGAATTAGCTCTTCATTCCGATCCACGAGATATCGGTGCAGAAATTTATAAGTCTGCGTCGTGAAGAACAACGAGGCTGGCTCAAAGCTGGCGCGACTCCATATCCACATGAGGAATATGAGCATGATCGAAGATTTTATCCTTGTTGAATAGCGAGGAATAGAAGTTGGCTTGGTGGCAGTCGAGCGCCTCTTCCTAATGCGAGCGAGAATCATAAGGATTATATTGATGAAGAATCGTGCTCGGCAAAGAAATCTTCAGCCTTGAACTTTTGCTTGCTTGAGCGGATTCTTTTGCTTGGCGAGGGTGTCGATGAGTTGCATCACCACCTCGGGAATCGTAAGTTCAGGTTCTTGGTGAGGAATTTCTTGTTCCTCAACATAGTGCGATCGAGGATTAGCGGCAGCAGGTTTCATCGGCACTAGTGGCTGGAATTTCTTTATGCCAGAACCAGTGGGTTGATTTTTGAGTCCATTTGGACTGTTTGTGCGAGGCGAGGAATCTGTTGGAGTGGGGTGAAGAGGAGTATTGGGATCTGACTTTCCCAAAAGTCATCATTGATCACTGGTGTGGTGCATCCAATATCCACATCTTCATCTTCAATTTCCTCGGCACCAGCTGAGAATTTCATAGTCGATGAGAAATAAGCGGGGTTGAAGGATTGCATCCACTTCAATTTCTTCATCAACCTGCTCTGATGAAGCTGCGGTGATGTTCTTCATCAGATCCGATTGGGATCTCATAGTCTTCTCCAAAGGAACAACTTCCTTTGATGGTATGGAGAAATTGGAACACATCAATTGGATTTTCGTATGAGCTGGTCATAGGCCTCATTTTCTTGACGAAGAATCGGCTGTGATGCTTTCCTTTTCTTCACGGCTCGTTCGCAGCCTTGGTTTTCTTCACATCGAGGAGATGAAGAATTGGAGTTGGAGTTAGCGCGAGGAGGTGAGAATTTGGTTCATTTCTTGATGGCAACGTCAGGTTGCTACTGTCTTAGCAATTTCTTGGCGCACCACTAGTGGGTGCCACAGCAATTCTTCGTGGTGGAATGGGATCATCAACTGGAACTACATTTTCATCAGCTGCTGAGCGTCATCAGTGTCTTGGCATGTTCTTGATCGGTTGGTGAGGCTTGCTGAGGAATTTCATGTTGCTTTGGCGGCAACATTGGTGAATTTTTCGTCGGTTAGTGAATCGTATGGCCCTTGCCAATCAGCATAGTATGAATAAGTTTTCTTTGAGGTCTTGAATTTCTGATTGACACAGGAAGCTCTCGGTGTCATCTTGACAACGTTTTTCTTGATAACTTCTCCTTCCTATATTGAGCCTTTTGATTTCCCTCGCCTCCTCAAACTTCCATTTTCTTCAGCTATGAAGTGAGTCAACATGACTTTGTCCGTTGTCGAGATGAAGGTCGAGGCATAGGGTGTTGGGATCCTTGTGCGAGAGATCAATAAAGTCGAGGACTTTCTTGGGTCAATAGCGATGACGAGCGTACCTTTGGCTCTAGCGGCCTTTACTGCGGTCTCTGATGATTTCCATAAGTTCTTCATCGAGGCCTTCATCATCGATGGTACATGGAATGCAACGTTTCTTCTTTGGGCTGGTCGAGGACCTCGTCCACTGTTGCTTTGGTCTTGGTGAGTCGGACGATTGAAGAAATGGGAGCTTTGAGAACTTGCGAGAGCGCTGAGGCAATTGAAAAGCCAACAGTCCTTTGACATGTAGCTAGGTGCACAGGCTGAAGGTTTTGGCAGACTGTTGAGGACTTTGGTGGAGCAGCAGCAGTGTGAGAATTGCTTGGAAGGTGCTCTTTGAGGAACTTGGCGTGAGGCGGATGATAACACGGCTTATGAGCGAGCTTCTTTTGCATGGATTTCCTCGGTTTGACCGAGACCTCCGTGGTAGTAGTGTGGCGAGAATCCTCATTGAATTTCTTCCTTGCCTCCTTTGCTTGCTTTGCCAATTTTGCTGGCGTTTAGCCCATTCATCGGAAAGTCCTCACCTCGTTTGATGCTTGTGGGATCAGCTATTTGGCCATGTGCCAAAGGGCTCTTGGGCATGGAGGATTTAGGCGAATTTCTTCATGTACTTAGGAGTTACATATCTGTATTCCCTCCATTCCGTGCCCATCTCCGTTCAATCTTCGAATCGCACCTTGCGTTGATTTTTCTTTCTTCATCCGGTGTGCATTAGTACGGCATATATTTCCTCGAGGATTTCAAGCGATCATAACCTTAGGTTTCTTTCCTCCCTTCGTGGCTTCTTACGTCGCCATTTTCTTGATTGAGAATTGAACAATTGAGTTCTACGAAGAAGTATGCATTTTTCTTGAGCGCTGCAAATGAGTTAAGTTGATGAGAACCTAGGGATTCAGCGGCGGACATTTGTACTGAGACAGTATAGGTGCGAGGAATTTGGAGAGGTCATATCGTTCTCGGAAGTTTTTTTAAGTTTTGAGGATTTTGACGGATGAGCCTTGAGGAATTTCACTAAGCGTTCTTTGTCTTAGGTTCGAGTTGTATAGATCGAGGATCTACACAATTGAGAATCTTGAAGAAAATCATTGCTAGAGAAACTAATCATGGGATTTGAGGTGTTCATATGTGAAGATTTGAAGAATAAACACCTTTGAAGAATTTGAAGAAGATTTGAGAATCGAGCGAGTAACAAAGTAACTTTTAATTACCGAAGTGAAGAACACGAGACGAGAAGAACAGTTGGGAAGTTAGTCGTTCAGATCTTCCGCTAACTTGGCGGAGGAAGACAGCTCTGGCGGCGGGAGTGAGGATTTCCATGATCGTGCAATCGTCGGCGACGAGGTCAAAGCGATGAAGCTTTCCTCACCGGCGATGGATTAACGGCGGCGCTAGGGTTTGAGGGCTCGGCGGGAGAGAGAGTCGGCGAGTAAAGAGTGAGGAAGGAGAGAGGTATTTATAGGCGGTGAAAAGCGGATCGCCGAAGATTTAGGGACGAACATGCTGACCATTTCCTTCTCCGACATGTGTCACCCGCGTCTTGTGTAGTGGAGATCGTGTGTGATCGTGGGTGAATAAAATAATGCATCGTGGGATGCGGAGCGATTTAATGATAAAACGAAATTTTGGATAAGATCGAGTTGTAAAGTTCGTTAAATTTCTTCGATTATCAAGGACAGTGAAGATTTTGAGCGAGTTTCAAAATAGACGCACATGAAGAATTTGTGAATGGATTGGGTTGATATAGCATAGAGGGGTCCGATCACATTCACTTAGCGAAAGCGACTTGAAGAAATAGCCATAAGTGAATCTGTAGGGACATAAACCCATATATATATAGCCAATGAAGAAAAGCAGCGGAAGCAGTGAAGATTTTGCAAAGTTGAAGAATTGAAAAACGAAGAATTTCAAAAGCGAGGAAAAACTCAAATTGAAGATTTTCAACTTTGGTGGTGGCGTGACCCACCGTATAAGAATGATGATTTCAGACACGCGTACAATTGTCGTGGGTTACGAGAATCAAATTTTCATTAATTTCTTCACATTTAGAGTGTTATTCTTCATTGATTGAATAAAACGTTTCTTCATGTGTTGCACATCTTAAGTCATCAATTTTGCATAAGTGTTAGGATGTGTGCCTTTTAGGAGAACATTGAAGATTCTAAGATATTTAGCTCACACGCAACTTCTAAATCTCTTCTCATCCAAGAGGCTTAGTGAAGATATCAGCAGTTGTTCTTGATCTTCACGTGCTTTCGATGGAGATGTCGCCCTTCAACACATGATCACGAAGAAAGTGATGGCGAATTTGAATGTGCTTTGTCTTGAGTCTTGGTGGGTTGTGAGCAATCTTGATGGCACTCTCATTGTCACAATAGAGGCACATTCTTCACGTTGATGCGTAGTCCTTGAGGTTTGCTTTATCCATAGCAATTGAGCACAACACGAGCCAGCAACAATGTATTCAGCTTCGCGATGAGCGGTGATCGCGATTCTGTTTCTTGAGGACCAATAGACCAAAGATCGTCAGAAATGACAAGTACCAGATGTTGACTTGCGGTCCACGATCACCAGCATAGTCGAGTCAGAATATCAATGAGATCAAAAGTAGAGCCCTTGGGGTACCATAATCCTAGTGTTGGTGTGTGACCTAGATATCGAAGAATATGCTTCACAGCCTTATGGTGTGATTCCTTGGTGTAGCTTGAAATCGGGCACACATGCAAACACTAAGCATTATATCTGGCCTAGATGCACATAAGTACAATAAAGAACCAATCATGGGCGGTATACCTTGTGATCGAAGTCAATACCATTTTCATCAATGCATAGATGGCCATTTGTGGGCATAGGAATTTTGACACCTTTGCAATCTTGCATGCGAATTTCTTAGGACATCTTTGAGGTATTTCTCTGAGATATGAATATGCCATTGTGTTGTTGACGAATTTGAAGACCTAAGAAGAATTTCAACTCTCCATCAGAGACATTTGATATTCTTCACTCATCATGAAGCAAATTCATCACTATAACGTTAGTCGTACAGCCAAAGATAATATCATCAACATATATTTGGCACACAAAAGTTCACCATCATAAGATTTAGTAAAGAGAGTAGGATCGAGTGAACGGGTGTGAAGCCATTCTTCACAAGAATTCCTTCAATGTATCATACCCCTGAGGGGCTTGCTTGAGGCCATAGAGGGCCTTATTGAGTCTGAAGACTTTGTCGAGATTCTTTGGATCTTCAAAACACGAGGGTTGAGCAACATATACTTCTTCCTCAAGCTTACCATTGAGAATGCACTTTTACATCCATTTGATATAAAGTGATATTGTGATGGTTAGCATAGGCGAGTAATATGCGAATAGACTCAAGTCTAGCGGCAGTGCAAAATTTCATCGAAATCAATTCCTTCAACCTGCGTGTAGCCTTGAGCTACTAGTCGTGCCTTATTCCTCACCACAAGACCATTTCATCTTGCTTTTGCGATAG
>JAHIAM010019962.1:0-21772 GCA_021605205.1 Aegilops longissima
TCATATTTTATCACGTTCTGGTGATTTTTAAAATTCGGGCACTGGCACAAAGATTCTGGAAATTACAGCAAGATCAAATAACTATCATCCAAGAGATCCAATAGGTCCAACTTGGCACAAACACTAATTAAAAGATAAAACCACATCTAACAAGGCTAGATGGATTATTTATTCCTACAGAACCAAAACAAAAACACAAAATAAAATTGGGTTGCCTCCCAACAAGCGCTTTTCTTTAAAGCCTTTTAGCTAGGCATTGAGATTACATGATGCTCAAGAAAGACAGAAATTGAAGCACTAAAGAGCATCATAAAACATGTGACAACACACTTAAGTCTAACATACTTCTATCATAGGCATCTTGTAAGCAAAAATTATCAAGGCAAGCAAAACTAGCATATGCAAGGAGAACAAAGAGATGATAGCAATCTCAACATGAAGAGAGTAATTTAGTAACATGAAAATTCTACAATCATAATTTCCTTCTCATAATATCAATGTAGGATCATAAGCAAATTCAACAAAATAGCTATCACATAACATATTCTCAACCGATCCACATGCATGCAAAGTTGACACTCTTCCCAAATAGTGGGATTAAATTAACTAAAGCCATGACCTCTCAAACCCACTTTATCAAAAACTTCATAAGATTGAACATTATCCAAATATGTGGGATATAAAGTTGACACTCTTCCAAACCACTTTCAATATTATTGAAACACTATTATCAATCTCATATTCATCATGGGATTAAATAAATTTTCAAGATCATAAGAAGAATCACCCCAATCATGATCATTGCAACAAGTAGGGACATAAAAACTAGCATCCCCAAGCAGGGTTTTGCATATTAAACAATTGACATAAGAGAATTTATAGTAAAATCATTTCCAATCATGCTTTTTATTCAAAGATCTATCTAATTGCTTCATAAATGCTTCATCACAATTTTCAGATTCACGAATTTCAACAAAACCTCATAAAAGATAATCTAGTGCACTCAACTCACTCAATAGGTTCAACATAATTGGATCTCTTAAAGAGATTAGAGCGGATGAGGATCCATAAACTTTTAGCAGATCAAGCAAAAAAGGCACATGGAACACAAGCAAACAGAGACAAGAAAAGGAGGAATTGGGAAGAGGGCAAATAAGCGGCAAAGGGTGAAGTGGGGAGAGGAAAAGAGCAAATGGCAAATAATGTAACGAGAGATAGGGATTGTGATGGGTACTTGGTATGTTGACTTTTGGTAACCCGAAGCAAGCGGAAATTCTTCTTGCTACGTCTTGAGCTTGCGTTGGATTTCCCGAAGAGGAGAGGATGATGCAACGATGGCGTAAGTATTTCCCTCGTTTTGAGAACCAAGGTATCAATCCGATTGGGACCGCGAGTCCTCGTACCTGCACAAAGCGATTACTACTGCAACCAGCAGGGTTGTCAATCCTTCACGGTCACTACGGTGAGATCGATAGAGATAATATTTTGTATTTTTGGTATAAAGATGCAAAGTAAAAGTAAAAGCAAAGCAAGTAAATAAAGGATGGAGATTGATATGATGAGAATAGACCGGGGCCATAGGTTTCACTAGTGGCTTCTCTCAAGAGCATAAGTATTACGGTGGGTGAACAAATTCTTGTTGAGCAATTGACAATTGAGCATAGTTATGAGGTTATCGGTAATGATCATGTATATAGGCATCACGTCCGTGACAAGTAGACCGAAGCGATTCTGCATCTACTACTATTACTCCACTCATCGACCGCTATCCAGCATGCATCTAGAGTATTAAGTTAAAAAGCAATGCTTAAGCAAGATGACATGATGTAGAGGAATAAATTCATGCAATATGATAAATACCCCATCTTGTTATCCTCGATGGCAACAATACAATCGTGCCTTGCAACCCTTTACATCACTTGGTAAGGCACATAAGATTGAACCAAAGCTAAGCACTTCTCCCATTGCAAGAACTACCAATCTAGTTGGCCAAACCAAGCGGATAATTGAAGAGACTTGCAAAGATAACAATCATACATAAAAGAATTAGAGAAGAATCAAATATTTTCCATAGATAAGCTGGATCATAAACCCACAATTCATCGGTCTCAACAAACACACCAAAAGAAGATTACATCGAATAGATCTCCGAGAGAGGGAGAACATTGTATTGAGATCCAAAAGAGAAAAGCCATCTAGCTACTAACTATGGACCGAAGGTCGAGTAAACTACTCACACTTCATCGGAGGGCTATGGTGATGATGTAGAAGCCCTCCGTGGTGGATGCCCCCTCGTGGACTCGAAAGGCCCCAAGATGGGATCTTGTGGATCTGAGGATTCTGACGGTGGAATTAGGTTTTGGCTCCGTCCGATCTTGGGGGTATGTAGGTATATATAGGAGGAAGAATGCGTCGGTGGGCGTCGGGGGCCACAGGTGAGGCCCGGCGCCCCACCTCGTGACCGCCTCGCACTCCTTGGAGTAAGGTCCAAGTCTCTGGATCACTTGGTTGAAGATCACGTTTCCGAAGGTTTCATTCCGTTTGGACTCCGTTTGATATTCCGTTTCTTGAAACAGAAATAGGCAAAAAACAACAATTACAGGCTGGGCCTCCGGTTAATAGGTTAGTCCCAAAATAATATAAAAGTGGAAAATAAAGCCCATTATAGTCCAAAACAATAGATAAAGTAGCATGGAGCAATAAAAAATTATAGATCGTTGGAGGCGTATCACATAGTTATAGATTATCTAGGTATGATCATGTATATGGCATCACGTCCGAGACAAGTAGACCGACTCCCTGCATCACTACTATTACTCACTCATCGACGCTATCCGCATGCATCTAGAGTATTAAGTTCAAAAAGCGAGTAACACCTTAAGCAAGATGACATGATGTAGAGGGATAAATTCATCAATATGATAAAAACCCCATCTTGTTATCCTCGATGGCAACAATACTCGTGCCTTGCTGCCCCTCATCCTTGGGAAGGACACAGATTGAAACCAAGCTAAGCACTTCTCCATTGCAGAAAAACCAATCTAGTAGGCCAAACCAAACTGATAATTGAAGAGACTTGCAAAGATAACCAATCATACATAAAAATTCAGAAAGATTCAAATATTGTTCATAGATAATCTTGATCATAAACCCACAATTCATCGGTCTCAACAAACACACACAAAAAAGATTACATCGAATAGATCTCCCACGAGAGAGGGAGAACATTGTATTGAGATCCGAGAAGAGAGAAGCCATCTAGCTACTAACTATGGACCCGAAGGTGAGGTAAACTCTCACACTTCATCGGAGGCTATGATGATGTAGAAGCCTTACATCGATGTCAAAACCGGCGGATCTCGGGTGGGGGTCCCGAACTATGCCTAGGCGGATGGTAACAGGAGACAAGGGACACGATGTTTTTACCAGGTTTGGGCCCTCTCGATGGAGGTAAAACCCTACTCCGCTTGATTAATATTGATGATATGGGTAGTACAAGGTAGATCTACCACACGAGATCGGAAGGCTAAACCCTAGAAGCTAGCCTATGGTATGATTATTTGTTGAGTCCTGCGGACTAAAACCCTCCGGTTTATATAGACAGGAAAGGGTTAGGGTTACAGTCGGTTTACAATGGTAGGAGATCTACATATCCGTGTCGCTTGAGCTTTCCTTCCACGCTAAGAAAAGTCCCATCCGGACAGGACGAAGTCTTCAATCTTGTATCTTCGTAGTCATGAGTCCGGCAAGCGGTGATAGTTCCAGCTATCCGGACACCCCTAATCAGGACTCCCTCATTAGCCCTGAACCAGAGGCTTCAATGGTGATGAGTCGTGTAGCGTGGGTGTCTTCGGCATTGCAAAGGTAGGTTCCTCCTCCAAATACTTCATAGAAGATTTTGAACACAAGGATTGATGTCGACTACATAAAATAAGTTCCACATAACACGTAGAAGAGAATATTTACACAAATCAATCTGTGGCGTATTCCGTGGCGTGACATCACCACGGCCAGAATATCTTACGTTCGAATCGTTTTCTTGTTACCACCTCGGTAGCGTTTAGCGAGGTGGTTTCCTTAACGCGTCTTGTCCAGCGGAGAGATCATGTCCCCTTATTCCGGGATTCTCATCAATACGGGATGTGGGTAACCCAACCGCGCCATTGATTATGGCGCTTGGGAGATGAGAAGTTTTACCAAGCTGGTGAAGCGCTTAGTTGCGTCCGTCCATATAAAGAGATAAGGATCCACCTTTTCACCTACGCCTTCTTCCTCCTTTGCTCATCACATTTCCGCGCCTTTTCGAGCTCCAGCGCCCAAGTCCACGCATCTCTCCTCAACCCTCTCCAGCCATGTCGGGAGGCGGGGAGGCAAGTGGATGGTCTCCTCCGTCCTGGAGGCACATGAAACAAAGGTGCGGGAGGCGGATACTTGTCAGCGACATCGCGTGTCGGCTCCCAACCAGGGGCAGCTCATCCCACCCCGGCCCCCTTGAGAGGTGTTGTTTCTCACCCACTTCCTCCAGCGGACTAGGTTTTCCACTTCACCCATTTAATCGGGGGCTCATGTTCTATTCTGACCTGGATTTCCACGATCACGGCCCAAACTTCATCCTCAATATCTCGATGTTTATCGTCGTGTAGTGAGCCTTCCTCTTGCATCAGCCCCCCGGTTTATGGTTGAAGACCTTTAGCGTCAACCCGAAGATAGTGGGCGGCCAAACAGGCCGGTATGGGCGCCATAAGTGAGCGGAGATGCCCAGCGTCACTATGGCTTGAGGGCTCCTTCGTGGAGACCATAAAAAGTGGCAATCGGGGTGGTTCTACATCACCGACTCTTGCGACTCAAATGGGGCGGCCCCCAATTCGATCTGGCTTCCCCACAGCTCACATCATGGAAGAGAGCGGGCACGACATGGGGAGAATTCGGAAGAGCGGACGGACTTCTGCGTCCAAAATCTAGTGAACAAAAGCTCAAGCTTGTCAACCTAGTCCAGAGTCATGCTCATCGCGGATTCTCATACCGATAGCAGACCTTCAATTTGTGGGAGTTTAATCCCGTGACACGAACCTGAGCCGGCTCTTGACACTATGCGAAGATGCACGGAAGGTGCTGTTGGCGCGAAGCCCCCATCCCTCGGAATCGCGGATTCAGCTCAGGCGTCGAGGCCGCGAGGTAAGTTATTACCCCTTATGGGACTCTTTTTCATAGTTTGACTCTATCCGGGATCTAAAACTCCCTAACCTTTGGAGGGACTGGGTGAAGGCGTCGGACGGTTCTTATCCGGTCCTTTCCGAAGACCCAGGACGCCAGCTCAGGGTTCTTGGTTCCGGCACCTCACGTGGTCGGAGAAAAAACCAAGCGAGCCCATAAACTCGAAAGAGTTCGGGCGCCGAGCGGTGCGGACTCACCGTCCGATGACGAGGAGAATCCTCTCGAGGGCGAGAGGAGGAAAAGCCTCTCCCAGTGGGGAAAGAAGAAAAGGAAGGTCGCCCGACCGGAGGCGGAGGGTCCAAAAGGAAGGACCCTTCCTCCGGACTTCTCCACCAACACCGACAACGGCGAGGAGGTGGCCACCAAGGGCCAAGCCCGCGAGATCGTAGTGTCGGATTCCAGAATAACTCATGATTTTCACTTGTCATAGTGTCTTCTAGCGAATATAACCATGTAGCCCGCCCAAGGATGAGCTGCCGCTTGTCGGCGGCTCCCGATCGTCGGATATGAATAGCACTTCACTTGACCGCCTCCTCTCCTCGTGGCAGACGACCTTTGCGGTGGAGTCCCAAAGGACAACCAGGAGGAGGTGGTCCGGAGCGCCAAGGCGACCTCCGGACTCGGCGCAAAAGGGCAAAACCCGAGAGGGCTCTAAGTCCGGCCTGTCTTGGACTCCGTGCAGAACAACCAGTGGTTCGAAATCCGACAAGCGGCCCCTTATTAAGAAGGGCAAGGCTACGACACGGTGACCTCCGTCCATCCGGAGGCCGGATAGCCTGGAGCGCTGCAGGCGCCTCCATCGACGAGGCACCGCACTATCATAGTCGGTGATCCAAAAGTTCAATCCGCCAAGGCGGGCTGATTGAAGCCTGCCAGCCTTCTAACAAGCTTTGAGGTAAGTTTAGAATATGTAAAATATTACCGCATGAAACGGTAGCCCGATGCTTAGTTGGTGTTAGGAAAAAAAATGGGGAGGATCTAAAAAGATATCATGAGGTCTATCATAAATATGTCAATATGGGAATGAGGCTCTTTCTTGACCTCTGCCCCTTGTTGCGGAGGTCATCGTTGAAGCGGCCTCGGCGGTCGAGCAGGCTCGGCCTTGCCAAGCAGCTCGAGGCGGGAAGGTGAGTAATACCTTGTTAAAGTAATACCTTATAGAAAGGATTTGGTTGCAAAAATGCAGGAATAGCGTGGGTATTGTAGGGGCCCGAGCAGGTGGCGACCCTAAAGGCGGTGTCAAGGCGCAGTCGGCTGGGGCGCACCAGCGAAGAAGAAGAGGGCCGGGTGGCGGAGGTGCGGCAAAGCTCCGGGCTCTCGTGGAAAACACGACAGTTTGGGCGTGACTCGAAGACTCGAGGTCGGGCCTTGGCTCTTGAGAGTGCCAAGCCGCTAAGGCGAAGCCCAAAAGCCCTCCAGGTGGCGATGAAGAAGATAGCGGGGTAGGCATTCTTTATCAAAGCAAGCATGTGAGTGAATTATCTTACCTACCGATCCGGGCTCTCCGGGAGCATTTGGATCTGCCTTGATGTGTCGATCTGCGCTTTCTCCAGTCGAGGAGGGGCTCGGGGAAGGTGTTCGGTCTCGGTATGCTTGAGGCGGACATCCAGTGCCTGACGACCAGTGAAGCGCTGGTCGAGCTCCTAAGTCGCGAACAGGCCATGAAGGGCCTCATAGTTGGTGTGTATGAAGGCCATGCACAGGAGCTACCGGGCTGGTAAAGGGGCTGGTGGATGCTGTCCAAGGCTTGAAGTCATCAGCGCTCCGTCCTTCGAAGGTGCCCATAGGGCCCTTGCCGTGCTAAGGTGCCTTTGGGCAAGCTGGCGGTGAAGCTTGTGAAGCGGACCCCGGGCAAGGAGCATAAAGCCTGAAATGTATTATGAGGCGTCTGAAGGGTGCCCGCCTTATAAGCGGGTGAATGCTCCAAAGATGTAATTTTGAATAGACTGCATTTGTTATCCTCTCTTGAAAACTTGTTCATATCGCTAAGCAACGTTTGTGAATTTAAAATATTACCTTATATGCGGCTGTTTATCAAATTTGAGAGATGGCAAATCGTTGGCTTACCCCATGCCACAGTCTTTGGGGTGTTCGGATAAACTTGGCGCTCTTGTTCCCATTCTTGGGTCCTTGAGGGGCGCTCAGCGCGCGAACAAGGCAACGGACTTATAGTGCTTGACACTCTCACTTAGCCATAGAATTCTATAATTTTAAATTTAAAAGCACAGTATTAGAAGACGGAGTTGAGCTATCACGCCTTGGCGGACAATGCAGCTCCTCGCTCTAAGCGGCATAAGTCTTTAGGGACCCGAAAACCTCTCAAACAGGACCGGCTCTGCCCTATCATGACGGTCAGTTTAGCTTTCTCCGAGGTGCTCAACCAGTCAAGAGGCTCGCGTTGGTTCTCGGGCTTTAGCGATATAACCGAGCGTAAGGTACCAAAACATGGGCAGACAAACCAACTATTGACCCAAGACATGATTGATCGATGCATATAATGCTATAAGTTAGGGTGCCGCACTTGTGAAATGTTAGGACTTATCACCATATTTTGGGGTCAAAGCCTGGTGTATTGAGTACCAAGTTGTGCAGGTGAACATTCATAGATGAACATATATAAAAAAAGAATGCAATATTAAGTAGAAGCTATGTATTGTTTATTCAAAGATCTGCAATGAAAGCGAGCGATACAAATAGTGCGATAAGCAAGGGATGGGACTTTAACATGTCCCCTCCGGGAGTTGGGATGGTATCAAAAGCGGTATAATGCTCGTAGTAGAGACCACGGACACTTAATTTTCGCTTCCTAACTTTACATCATGAGTTGGAATTCTAGTGCGGGAGGACTGGAAGCGGGTCTGAAGTAAGAAAGAAAAAAAATGACCAACGGGCCCCAGTGCGGTTGAGCGCGTCAGGCGTGCGTGGTGCCCTCCTTTGCCCATGGTATCTCAGGCGTAGTTATATGCAGGCGTGTGCGGCCCATAATTTTGCGGTGGGGTTGAGGCGCGTTGCTCGGTGCTTGGAATGTGCCGGCGGTCTTTTGTAGAGTTACTCGGCGGCAGCGGTGTCGGACGTTTATGGCGGCTCGAAATGGCCTTAAGAGGCTGCTTTGTCTTCCTGCTGAGGCGCGTATGCTCCTCCGTTCGGAGGGCTTCGGTTTCCATTGACCGTGATTACTCCTCGAGGGCACAGCATCTTGAGCTTGAGGTATCGTGGTCGGCACCGCATTGAACTTTACAAATGTGGTTCGTCCGAAGCGGTCGTGATAGCCGCTTGCGAGCGGACTATATCGAAGATTAACTCTTCGCCGGAAGTTATCCGGGGATCCGAAGAACACTTGAGTGTAAGCGAGCCTGTACAATTGGCCTCTATACCTGGTATAGCGCCTTTAAAGGTCGTCTTTGTGGGTTTAATCCTTGAGGGTCTATGCCCATTTTGCGCCTGTATCACAGTAAAGCGGTTCAGGCTCTTGCCACCAATCCATCAGGAGTCTAGTGAGGTGAAATCCGTCATGATTGGGTCAGAACCAATCGGCCCGAATCCGCGTGGCGGATGCTAGTGGGGTGGTCCCTGATCAAAAGTGATCGGCGGGAGGACCCAGGTTGAACTTTAGGCGTGGCTCCATCGCTATCGTCCCTTAGTGCGCTTCCGCTCCCTTTTGGGTATGTGGGTTGCGTATATCATATTCACCGTCCGCACTTGTGGGAAAGCCCTTCATCCTCTATTGTTCGGTGAAGGCTCCTCCTCGTCATCGCTATACAGCCTTGTCATTGAGTTTGGCATTTAACTTGCACTGCTGTAACATCAACAATCCTGTTGGTGTGGTTGGCTATTTTCGAAGTGCCATGTATTTGGCACGCGATCAGTATTGGTCCAAATTGGGCCAGACCTGAGTATTTCTTTTGAGCGGATTTTCCGTGACGAGTTTAGAGCCTCGAATCCGGCATTGGCTGCCGTATCTTCACATTATCATCGTTAATCTGGCGCTTGTGCTTTTCGGCGCTACCGCCATTGCTGTCCTTGGCATCCGAACTACGGGGTTTTTGGTGAGGTTATTCTGCGAGCTAGCCAGCTGTCCTCTCCAGTGAACGGGTCATGAGTGATGTGAGGGCTGCCATGGATTTGGCTTTTCTGTCCTAGGTGCGGGCAAGCCACTCGTCGCGGATGTTATGTTTGAAGGCTGCAAGGGCCTCTGCATCCGGACGATCACGATTTGATTTTTCTTGGTTAGAACCGTGTCGAATTATCGGCGATTCATCGGCTGCTGAATTATGTGGCTTAGGTCATGCGTCTGGTGGTCAGCACATATGTGCCTGGAAGTTATCAAGGAATGTTGCTTCTAGGTCTTCCCAACAACCAATTGATTCTGGCGGCAAGCTGTTAAGCCAATGCCGAGCTGGTCCTTTAAGCTTGAGTGGGAGGTATTTGATGGCGTGTAGATCATCACGCGGGCCATGTGGATGTGAAGGAGATAGTCCTCGATCCAAACCGCGGGATCTGTTGTGCGTCGTATGATTCAATGTTTACGGGTTTGAAACCCTCGGGATTTGATGATCCATTACTCCGTCTATGAAGCATAGTGGGTGTGCCGCGCCTCTGTATTGGGCTATATCACGATGCAGCTCAAATGAGCTTTGTCTCTTGTGTTGGCCCGGCTTGGAATTGCCGTATCCGGCGTGATGGTTGTCATCCGTGTGGTGGCTACGCGATCCGTGGATCGATCTTATTTGCCTTGCCTTGTCCTCAATATGTCTATAATGCGGCGCATTTCCCGTGGCTTTGTACTTTTTGGCGGCTGGGTGTGGCTTTAGTGGAGGGCCTAGAGGCCTCTCGTCGCGACCACGAGGTGGCGGTCGGCGCATCATCGCTAGTGATGTAGGGTTGGGTGCTTCCTCCTCTAATTGGGGTAGAAGCTTGCGTTTTGGGTAGCTTTTGGAGGCGTTCGAGTTCGTACTCTTGGTGCAAGGACTTGATCCATCATGCGCTAGCAAGTCTTGGTTAGCTCTAAGCTCTTGCTGCTTTTCTTGAGGCTGCTTGCCGTGGCCATAAGCCCTCGTTTGAAGCAGCTCCTGTTGGCGGGATCCTCGAGCACGACAAATTCGTCGTCATGAGAACTTGCCTCATCTTGAGGAGGAGGCATATAATTATCGTCCTCTACCTCTCATGCGCCCTCTATCATGAGGCTGGCTTCTCCCTCCTCTGTCTTTGAATCCTGCTGGAGGGGTTGTCTTGATCTTGTCAGGGTGTTATTATCTCCGTGCGGAATCACCGTTTTTGTTGTGGCGGGATTTAGGCGGCGCCTGGCGCGCTTGGCGCTGGCTGTTTCTTAGAGGTCATCCTCCATTGTTCCATCGCCATTCCCATCTTTTGGGATGTCCACCATGTATATGTCGTATGGAGTGGCCTTCGATGCCACTGAAGTGCTGGTTCTTGGTTGTCTCTGCATAAATGCGTCCATAGCGTCGATGTCTTGGTCAATCGAGCATCTCGGTTAAATCATCGGCAGTGGCTACAAAGTGGGTGGTGGGAGGCGTTGAATTTCTTCGTCGTCCGCATCCCAACCTTCTGACCATAGTCCGGCAGGGCTCTCGATAAAGAGAGACTTTAGTGAATTCAGGATGTCGCCAAAGGCGAGTCTTTGAAAAGATGTCATGGCGGTGAACTCCATAACCAGCTGTCGAGATTCGTGGCGGAGCGAGAGGTTGGTCGGGAGAGAGTCCGGCACCTCGAGTCACGGGCTTGTAAGGGCAGGGATGGTGTTCGGCTCAATCTCCGTGAGAGATCGTAGCCCGGGCGGTGTCCAGCCACTCGTCCTCGATCGTGAATCGGCTCGAACTAAGGTCGGAGCCGGGACCTGTCGACCTCGAGGGCCTTGTTCGGCGAGCTAGATCATACCCATCGAGACACTGCGGCGCTTGGCTGTGGCTCGAATCCGTCGAAGATCAAGTCTCCGCGGATGTCGGCCGTGTAGTTCAAACTCCCAAATCTGACCTGATGGCGGCGTAGCTTCGATCTGCTCGGATGGCCAAGTGAATTGGCCCGCGATGCTAAAAGCGGCCGAATCGAAGATCTGTCCGGGAGAAAAGTCTCACCTGGACGCGTCGTTATTGATGATTGAAGGAGCCATCGGGCCTAAAGGTGGCGACATAGAAGGAACTCTCAATGAAAGCACCAATGTCGATTGTCAAAACCGGCGGATCTCGGGTAGGGGTCCCGAGCTGTGTGCCTAGGCGGATGGTAACAGGAGACAAGGGACACGATGTTTTACCAGGTTCGGGCCCTCTCGATGGAGGTAAAACCCTACTCATGCTTGATTAATATTGATGATATGGGTAGTACAGAGTAGATCTACCACGAGATCGAGAGGCTAAACCCTAGAAGCTAGCCTATGGTATGATTGTTGTTAGTTGTACGGACTAAAACGCTCGGTTTATATAGACACGGATAGGGTTAGGGTTACCAGAGTCGGTTACAATGGTAGGAGATCTACATATCCGTATCGCCAAGCTTGCCTTCCACGCCAAGGAAAGTCCCATCCGGACACGGGCGAAGTCTTCAATCTAGTATCTTCATAGTCAAGAGTCCAGCCAGCGGTGATAGTTGACTATCCGGACACCCCTAGTCAGGACTCCCTCACCCTCCGTGGTGGATTCCCCTTCGGCGGAGCTCGAACAGGCCCAAGGCGGGATCTCGTGGATACAAAAGTTCGGCGGTGGAATTAGGTTTTGGCTCCGTGTCGATCGTTTGGAGTGCGTGGGTATATATAGGAGGTAGGATGCGTCGGTGGAGCAAGGGGGCCCATGAGCGGCGCGCCCTAGGCGCCCTCCACCTCGTGGCCGCCTCCCTCCTTTCTTGACGGAGGTCAAGTCTCTGGATCATATTTGTTGAGAAAATCGTGTTCGAAGGTTTCATTCCGTTTGGACTCCGTTTGATATTCCGTTTCTTGAAAAACTGAAATAGGCAAAAAACAAAATTCAGGCTGGGCCTCCGGTTAATAGGTTAGTCCCAAAAGTAATATAAAGTGGAAAATAAAGCCCAATATGGTCCAAAACAGTAGATAATATAGCATGAAGCAATCAAAATTATAGATCGTTGGAGCGTATCAAACATCTCATATGCTCCATGATCTTCAAAAGCGTCGTTGAAGACCGGTTCTAAACCGTAAAGTATGGCGCCTGAACTATCAGTAGTCATCGACTTTGCTCTGCCCGACGTTCATAACATCTGGTGTTGCTCTGCGGCAGGTCGGCACCTAGCGGTGCTTCGGGCGTAATTCCTATGTGCAGCATTGAGGATAATCCTCAAATTACGGACCCGATCCGTGTAATTACTACCATCATCTTTCAACTTTGCTTTCTTAATGAACACATTAAAATTCAGCGGAACAACAACACGGGCCATCTATCTACAATCAACATAGACAAGCAAAATACTATCGGTACTAAGTTCATGATAAATTTAAGTTCAATTAATAATATTACTAAAGAACTCCACTTAGATAGACATCCTCTAATCTTCTAAGTGATCAAGTGATCCAAATCAACTAAACCATGTCCGATCATCACGTGAGATGGAGTAGTTTAAATAGTGAACATCACTATGTTGATCATATCTACTATATAGTTCACGCTCGACCTTTCGGTCTCCGTGTTAGAGGCCATATCTGTTATATGCTAGGCTCGTCAAGTTTAACTTGAGTATTCGCGTGTGCAACTGTTTTGCACCGTTGTATTTGAGCGTAGAGCCTATCACACCCGATCATCACGTGGTGTCTCGGCATGAAGAACTTTCAGCGGTGCATACTCAAGGAGAACACTTATACTTTGATAATTTAGTGAGGATCATCTTATAATGCTATCGTCAAACAAAGCAAGATAAGATGCATAAAAGATAAACATCACATGCAATCAATATAAGTGATATGATATTGCCATCATCATCTTGTGCTTGTGATCTCCATCTCGAAGCTACCGTCATGACCACCATCGTCACGGGCGACACCTTGATCTCCATCATAGCATCATTGTCGTCTCGCCAATCTTATGCTTCTCGACTATCGCTACGAGGAGTCCCGGACTAGGGGTGTCCGGATAGCGGACTATCGTCACGGCGGACTGCAAGACTATGAAGATACAAGATTGAAGACTTCGTCCCGTGTCCGGATGGGACTTTCCTTGGCGTGGAAGGCAAGCTTGGCGATCTGGATATGTAGATCTCCTACCAATGTAACCGACTACGTGTAACCCTAACCTGTCCGGTGTCTATATAAACCGAGGGTTTTAGTCCGTGGGACGAACAACAATCATACCATAGGCTAGCTTCTAGGGTTTAGCCTCCTTGATCTCGTGGTAGATCTACTCTTGTACTACCCATATTATCAATATTAATCAAGCGGGGTAAGGTATTACCTCCATCGAGAGGGCGGAACCTGGTAAAAACATCGTGTCCTTGTCTCTGTTACCATCCGCCCTAGGCGCTAGTTCAGGACCCCCTACCGAGATCCGCGGTTTGACACCGACATTGGTGCTTTCATTGAGAGTTCCTCGTGCCTTCGCCATCGGTAGGATGTCTCATCTCGTCTTTAAAACGATACCATTGCCAAAAAGCCTTGGCCTGGTGGACTCTTGACTGGCGGTTTTCTCATGACCGCTAGTTACGCCGTCGCGCAGCGATGACCTCTCGAGTCGCCGAAACCAATCTCCATGTCGATTCGGAACTTGCCGAACAGTTAGATCGATCGAGCTCTCCTCGTAAAGCGAGCTCTTGGATCGCATCGCCGCCCGAGTCGCCACAGATTACGACCGGATCGGGCCTAAAACCGATCGAGAGATCAACTCTCCCGAGGCTACCCATCATGTTGCTGTGATAGAGGAGCACCTGGCGAATCTTCTCCTATCTTAAGGACTAGCTCGTCCGGTTCGATCCCTCCATGCGGACTCTGCGGAGGGCGGATGTCGATCAAGCCACGAACTTAAAGTCGAGGCGGACGGACTCGTTGGATAGCACTCAAAATCCAAGTTTCGAGTTTGGAAACTTCCGGCCTTGAGTCCTAAATTGGGCGGGGTTCGGTTTAGTGCCACCGCCCACCCAAACATTGGCGATCTCTCGAATTGGCAGAGCCCTGAAACTATACATCATTCTTGGGCGATTCCTCTGGTTATGACCAGGATAAGGGATTGCCGAGAGGAGGCCTTAATACCAATCTTACGCAATAATTGCCGGACAAGGAATCCTAGCGCCATAAGTCATCGCGAAATCCACGCTTTTCGACTTGGTAACCATCGTACAAAAGTCTTGCGATGAAGCGCTGGAAAACCGGTAAATTTAGGATAATCCGGCCGAATACATCCTAGTCCGGAACAAAGGTGCATCATTACCAAGCTTTTTGAATACCAAAAACCAAAACCCCTAAATTACAAACCGTAGTGGAGGGTTGGCTAAGGACCTGCAAAATTCCTAGCACAAGGCCCTCAACTCATAGCCTTGAGCATGTTGGATACTACGGTGTCAAAAGTGGCGAAGAGCTTCTAACCCAATGGCAACAACACCGATCACAGTGTTAACGATCTTGAGACTTTCATCAAATAACATGCAAGCGACAACTCCATGACCTTGCGAAGTCTGCAAGTAGCAACAATAAATGCATGGGTGACACAGCTATTACCTTCAATGCGTTGCGAACCTAAATTCCGAACTGCGGGCACCGGCCGCATTGGTCCTCGACCAGATAGTAGATGGCTTTAAGCCTTACTAAGGTACTCATGGATGGCGACGCGGACTAAACCTCATCTGTGAGAAACCCTCCGAAAATGAAATAAAAAGCTTGAACGCACATTGGTGAGCGGCACAAGCCTTTAGAGGAATAATCCCAGTAGGAAGCATCTGCACTGCAGGAAAAATTCTGTTGGGCGTGGTGTTAAGCTGCGTCGGACAATTACAGGTCGAGGAGTCACATTCAAGTGGCCCCATTCAGCAATGCGGATACCATGCGTTATTGGGGCCGAGAGGCATTCACAATTTTCAAGCTATACCCCATTATGGGTACATGAAACTTAAAATGCGGGTCCCCAGCGGAATCATCACTCTCGCTAGTGATCAGAACATAACACTCGGCGTGAAAATAAGGCAGCCGCACTAGCCCTCGAGGCACTATCGAAGCCCTAGCGGCCGGGAACTCCACGCGATAAGCTCCCACAGTGAAACGAGGACGATGTGATACTTGATAAAAGATCCAAGTCCACCTCTTTTAAACCAGTGGATGAAATGTAGTCAAATTCCAAGTCCACCAGCGGACCTGCAAAGGCTGACCTCCATGGGGCACAATTAAACCACGATGTAGGCATACACTTTTCGAGAATTTCTACAAGAAAATTAGGACATCTTTGCACGGCACCCTTGGACATGCGGAATCCCACGTGGTTAATTTGAGCATAGCCTAAACATCCTAAAAGAGATTCAAGCCGGTCAAACGAGGCTCTTGGCGTAACCTTCCAGAACCAAGGGCAGGCCATGGGAAGGAGCTAGCCAAACTTTGGGAAGGAGTTCATCGGAGATATAAAACATCAGAGATAGCTAATAAACTGTGTGATGGTACCAAGAAGGATAAATCACCGGCGCATATGTGTTGATTTCAAAAGACCTTAACAAAGTTGCCCAAAGGATCCCTTCCCCTCCCTCGAATTGATCAAATCATTGGCCTTTCTGATGGGACCACGACTCATTGTGCTTCCTCGTGGTACTCCAGCTACTACCAAATCAAGATGGGCATGGGCGAAACTGAGCACTACACTTGCATTCATCACTCCATCTGACCCGTTCTGCTTCAACTCAATGCCCTTTGGGCTCAAAAACCTTGACAACATATCTGCGCGCCAGTTAGGACATGTCACGGCAAACCAGATCGACAAAGCAGGTGGAAGCATATGTAGATGGCGTGGTGGTCAAAATCAAGCTCCATCGAAAACTCTTGTAAACGACTTGAGGCTCACATTACGGCAATCTTGAAAATATGACATCAAGCTCAATCCGGAAAAATGCGTCTTGGCGTTCGGTAGGAAAGCTCACAGGCTTCATTGTGTGGGTAGAGGAATTGAAGCAAACCTAGCCAAGATTCCGATTTTGTCACAATTGGATATTCAAAGACCTCAAACAAATACAAAATTAATGGATAATGGCGGCGCTAAGCGCTTTATCTCCGTTTAGGAGAAAAACGTTACCCTTTGGCGCCTCCTCCGCTACTTGCGAACACTTGGTGAGCCGGATGCGCCTGGCAGACTTCGAAGAAATAAAGGCCATTTGGCAACAAATCCGGTCCTGGCCACGCCCAACATGGGCGAACCAATGCTAATATACGCATACACAACATCAAGTTATCGGTAGCGGTGCTTTCGTTATCAAACGAAAGCAGACTGACACGGTTCCCTATTCAAAAGCCGGTTTATTATGTGTCCCTTATCTAACTCCATACCAGTCCGGTACCCACACTATCAAAAGATAGCATCTGCCCAGTGTTCATAGCATCCGGGAAGCTGCGACACTACTTTCAAGAGTGTTCGATAGCGGTAGCCTCGAAGTACCTCTTGCTGACATTATAAACAACCTTGTGCCAGACGGGCGGATTGCTAAATGGGCCATAGAGCTCCTCCCATTCAACGCATAACCTATAAGCCACGACGAGCTATCAAATGCGTGAAGTTTTAACCGACTTGTGGCGAATGGTAAGAAGCCGAACTCCTAAAAGTCTGAGCGCATACTCCAGATTGGATCATGCACTTTGGTGGCTCCAAAATGTTGCCGCTGGCACAGGGGGTGGCGTCGTCTGGCGTCCCCAAGCGAGACCTGATCCAATCGTCGCTTGAGATAATGTATCACGGACTCCAACAAGCGCCCGGCGAATCTGAGGCCCATCACCACTGCGACCTCCGGATGGCAGATCTCCATGGGCATTCGCGCCTAGAGGTGCAGCGAGGATTCAAACCTCGTAATATCCCAAATAAACGAAGACTTTATGCATAAAGATCCAAAAATGGCAGCATACCGCATAATGGTCCTAAAAATATCGACGCAGGTTCGAAGGGCTCGAATTTCATCATATGGCAGAGATAACAACGAGGCGGCGGCGGATATGTTGGCGCATGTCGGTTGCAAAAAGCGATCTTATCCCGCCAATATCTTTTGGAGCAGCTGTTCAAACCATCATTACTATGGGAAGGAGTCCGAAATAATGCAATCCGGACCCAACCGCCTTACTGACTTGAACACTCTACACGGCCAGGAAGCTCCGCCAAGAGATAGCACCCTCTCCTCCACCGAAATAATGGCAGTTATCGCCCGTGGATGGAACCATTCTAGCCTACCTAACTAAGCGAGGAACTCCCGAAGACCAAAATGAGGCTACGCTGCATGATGCAGACGCTCTAAAGCCTATAAAGTCCATGAGGGAGACTTTATAAGAAAAGCACTACGAGTCCTTCAAGGTGCATCTCCAAGAGGAAGAAGCGAAACCTCCTTCGCTGAAATTCATGCGGACTGGGTGGGCACTGCCTTGGACGAGAACCTTGTAAACAAGGCCTTGGTATCAAGATTTTATTGGCCGACGGCGAGCGGATATGTGGACTTGGTAACGCGATGGTGGGTTGCGACTTTTTGCTAACAAAAGCCACATGCCACCCTTGCCGCAAAACTATACCCATCACTGGCCGTTCGCTTGATGCAGGGCTTGACATGGTTGGACCCCTCAAGGGAGGAACCCACAAGCAAAAATACCTATTAGTCATGGTGGATAAATTCACCAAATGGATAAAGGCCAAACACTGTTAAAGCGGCGAATCCGGACCCGTGATAGACTTCATATCGGGGGTAGTGCACCGTCGGTGTCCCCACATGATATCATCACGATAATGGCACCAACTTCACGGTAGATGAGGTCGAGTCATGGTGCAAAAAACATGGGCATCAAGCTCGATTACGCCTCGAGTCTATCACCCTCAAACCAGCAACCAGAAATCGAGCAGGCGAATGGTCTAATAATGAGCGGCATTAACCCGAGACTAGTGCGGTCCCTCAAGGAATCTAACACGCCTTTGGGTTGAGAGCTCGACTCCGTACTACAGGGGCTACGGACCCACATGAATCGTACTACGATTCACACCATTCTTCGCGGGTATGCTGGTGGAAAGCAGTCTTGCCCTGCGACATAATACATGACTCACCTCGGTGCGCATGTATGCGAAGAAAGAAGCCGAAAACGATCGGCGGAGGACAGTTAGACGCATTGGAGGAGGAGCTTGGCGTGGAAAAGCTCGTTCGCATTTATCATTGAAGAACTCGAAGATATCAAGCCCGAGGAAATGCGAATGAAAGCTTATAACGTTGGCGAACTAGTTCTCGCTTTGCGGACAAGACAAAGGACAAACTCAAGCCCAAATGGGAAGGTCCCTTCATCGCCGACGAGGTCACTGACGGTGAACACTCAAATGTCTGAAAGCGCATCGGATAGCCAAGCTCGAAGCGAACCCATGGAACCGGCCCGTCTCACGAAGATTCTACGCCTAAGTCGCCGGACTCCAAGTTCGTCTCCTTCCTCCGTCCGCATTCTTTATTTTGCTTTTCTTTGTCTTCTATTTCTCTCCTTCCCCCTTCTTCTTCTTGTAGCCTCTAGAGGAAGCTCGTTTAGCTTTTGCTTTTACACTTATTGGCAGCTGTCGCTCATTATACACAGCTAACTTTTGAAGCTTATTATCTGAGCTTTCATGCCCAACACATCGTTAAACTTCCGCGTATGCCTTTTATTCACCATTATATGCATCGATATGACTTAAGTTTTTGGCCAAGCTGGGTTGCTGGCTCCACAATTACCCCTACGTTCCATGTTATTGGCTAGGTGGTAAAGGGCACCTCTGCGATTATTCTTTGCCGTCAGCGGATGTGTACCTCGGTGGGTGAAGCCAAAGCTAGCGTTCTTAAGGGAATATTGGTCGGTGAAGCTGAAAGATGATTTTTAACTATTTACATCTGCCCCAGATGATTTTACGCTTTTATAGCAGCTTTGACATGCACTTTAGGGCATGCATCCCGAAAAGGAACCCTAACGGAACTATTCTCCACGGAAGATGTGTCTTACTACCCATGTAATATAACATAACTAGTTGGGCACTTATCGATACACAACAATGACCCTCGCTGGTCTCCATGCATACCACGGTTCTTATATAACCACGAAGGTATTGGACACACTCGGACTATTGGGTCCGGAGATTGACAAAGGTCCGCTATGACAAGCGATCTACAATCCGGCTAGAAGACATTCTTTCATGTCATATTTTTACATAGTGAACTCGACTCATTGTATTCCTCCTCAATGCCATCTAATAGGCTATCTAATTTACAATCTTCTTTGGGAATACTTGGCGGCCAATTCTACTTGGCGTACACTAACTTCTGAGGATCTCAATCCCATCCAGCCTACAGGTCCGACCTCGGCCATGTGGTTTGGGTCAACCTTTGTGTACGCGTCTTCACCATGGCCCGAGCCTCCTGGCGCCTTGACGAGCCGATATCTTCCATAGCGGAAGCGCGCCGTGCTCCTTGAACGCTCCGCCAGCTCCCCTAGCGCCTTAGGCGGGGAGATTGATAGCCACAAGGCTTGGCGATGCCTTTCATCACTGCCGGACTTCGTTAAATGCGGTAGCAATTCGGAATAAGATCACCCGAAGAAGGGCATCTCCTCCTCGGGGCGACACTGTGAGCAAACCTACAAACATGTTTATGTTAGTGGCCTTCCTCGCCGAACTCTTTTCAAAGTTCGCTCAAGCACTTACTAAAAATGCCGCGGCAAGCCGCCGATTCTCCTTCTGGTCGGCTAATTGAGCACGAGCGTCCTTTAGTTCCTCACCCAGCTTGGTGTTGGCGTCTTGGAGGTTATTCTTCTCCTGCCGCACCCTCGTAAGCCGCCTCGCCGCCTTTAACGGCGTAAGAGCTGTTGCTTGTCCGGATCTAGTCCGGCGCCATCTGCAATGTTTTTGTCGATTTACACCCTGCACTTCATAAATTATTTATCTTCGGCGTATATTACGAGGGTCTCTGTGGCTCCCCGATGGCGGCTTGTGCGGCCTCAAGTTGGGCCTGCACTCTTCAGCTCTGGGACGATCGGGTATTCTTTTACGAGATCCTGCATAACAAATGATCCTTAAATCAGTTCTTCTAACTATTTTAAGTCTCGGAGACTCTTGGCATACATAACTGTCAAATTTCCTTACCGTATGTCCTTCGCATCTTTGCTCGTGGCTCTGGCTAGACCATCTTGGCGGCACGGAGATCGCATCTCGAATCAAAGGCATTCAAGGCCTGCGGGAGAAACATGCGTCACGAAGAAGCTGTCCGGCGGCGCTTTGTGATTCAAAGCGCTCTCCACCTCGGAGTTGGTGGCGGACAACTGTCGGCATCCTCTGTCGAAGGAGCATCCGGCCTGCGTCTTGTGCTCGCCTCGACCTCCGGACCCGGCTTTGAAGCTTGTGCGGTGAAGGTTCGATCGGCAGCCTCTCGGGCTCGATCGGGCGCTCTTTCTGAAAAGAGCATCAGCGTTAATCGCCTTCCGGAATCAATCCTGGAAGTATGGTGACATGCCATACCGTTGCGGCGTAGTTTCAATCCGGACCGCACTTCTTTTTAGCTTCTGGGGCCGCTGCCCTTTGTTGGCGGATCGCCGCGGGCTCGGGTTCCTGCCTCGAAGGTACCCCTACGAAGCACCATTGGTATCTGGTGATAAAAATAAGCATGGATGGGTCATTATCGAGGATTTGGGATCTTGGTCGAGGCACTGTAAGGGTGGAAAGTATTCGGGGTAATCGGCGTAATGGCTACCAAAGCATTATCGATGCTAAGTTGGTAGAACACCCGTCGATCAACTCCACCGTTATATCCGGATCCTCTTGGAGGTCGGCTCGAGGATCGCTCTGGATCCTCGGGTTGTGGAAGCGGTGTGTATCTTCTCCCTGTCCGTGCGATTCTCTAAAAACCATGAAATGAGATATTTAACTACGGGAATATGGATCGGACAAGTCACAAGGATGTTTGCTTACCCAGCTTGAGGTTATTGAAGAAAACTCCTTCGATGGGTTGACACGGAGAAATCCTCCTCCTCTCCTTTGTACATGGCAGACAAGATCTTCACCAGTTCGGTGACCGATCCACAGCCCTTTGCGGCCATAATGGTGGCATCGTCCTCCCGTTGAAGTCCCACATGGGGTGGCCCTGTATTGGGCGTGCCTCCCTCATAATGCAGATTGCCATGACTCTGTCATGGTCAGTCCGGCATGAGCGATAACCTTATTGGCTCATCAAATAGCGGACATCGGTCATCTTCTCTCGGGGCTCCAAGGGTGCCGGCTTAAGGCGCTTCTTGGTGAAGCATTGCTGAACTCCGGAAGGCCGATCGAACAGGATCTGCAGCGGGGCGTCCTCCATGTAAAACCATTACGAAGGCCGGTCTTGGGGCCTTCTTTGGGGTTCCGGACAGGTATCCGGTCCGGCGATCGCCATAGCTCGGCTCCATCCACTT
>JAHIAM010019963.1:0-10267 GCA_021605205.1 Aegilops longissima
CTATGTCTCTTTTTATACCATGCCACCAAAATGTTTCTTGAAGATCTTTGTACATTTTGTTCCTCCGGGATGGATCAAATATGGGCGGTGTGGCCTTCAGCCAGGATTTCTTGTTTAAGGTCATGGATATTGATGCATAAAGCCTATTCCGTACCACAATATTCCTTGCTCGATCAATAATGAATTCGAGGCCTTGCCCAACTTCATCTTCCGTTTATGCCTTCAACTTGGGGTGTCCACGTTGAGCCTCTTTAACCTTCTCTATCGGGGTAGGCTGAAATTCTAAGTTCGACCACTGCCTTGGTGACCACCATCAGATTGAGCTTTGTGAATTCCTGCTGGAATTCAGGTCTTAAGTTTGGCATCTTTGTAAATCGTCGGACTGGGGTTCGACTCGAGCATTTGCTACAACATTTGCTTTGCCTGGGTGGTAGTGGATTCCAGCATCATAATCCTTTACTAATTCCAACCAGCATCGCTGCCGTAAATTCAGTTCTGGTTGTGTGAAAATATACTTGAGGCTTTTGTGGTCCGTGAATATTTCTAGCGATTACCAAGTAAAAGTGTCTCCATTCCTTGAGTGCATGAATAAGCTGCTGCTAATTCCAGGTCATGTGTAGGATAATTTTCCTCATGCTTGCGAGTTATGCGGAAACATATCGACAACCTTGCCTTCTTGCATCGATCGCACCGAGGCCCTTCGAGATCGTCACAAAATACCTCAAAATTTTGTGTATATCGGCACAATTAATCTTGGTCTTGTCGTCGGTTTCCTCTTGAGTTCTTGGAAACTTTTCTCGCAGGCTTCCGTCCATTCAAACTTCTGTCTTTCTTGAGTAGTTCGTCATTGGCTTTGCTATGGTGGAGAATCCTTCAATAAATCTCTGGTAGTATCCTGCCATTCCCAAGAAACTTGTACATCCGTCCGCTGGCTGGTGGCTTCCAGATAATCTGACCTGACTTTCGGGTCTCTGGCGATACCTTCTTGGGTCGATCGTGGCCCGAAAACCTACTTGCTTTAGCCAAAATTCACACTTGCTGAATTTAGCGTACAAGCGATGTTTCTGAGTTCTCCTAGTACAATCCGGAGATGTTCACGTGCTCTTACGGTGTTTTGGAGTATACGAATATCATCGATAAATACCACAACAAACTTATCCATAAACTTCATGAATACTTTGTTCATGAGGTGAACAAAATATCTTGAGGCGTTTGTTAGTCCGAATGGCATTATGGTGAACTCATACAATCCGTGTCTGGAGGTGAAAGCTGTCTTGGGAATATCTTGGTTCGCACTTTCGGTTGATGGTATCGATCTCAAGTCAATCTTTGAGAACACCTTGGCCTTAGCGAGTTGATCGAATAAATCATTTATTAGTGGCATCGGATATTTGTTCTTGATTGTGACCATGTTTAGCGCTCGATAGTCTATGCACAATCTCGGTGTTCCATCCTTCTTTTGGCAAACAAAATTGGTGAACCCCAAGGTGAGGAACTGGCTCGTATGTACCCTTTTCCAATAATTCCTTTATTTGCTTCTTCAGTTCTACCAATTCGATGGTGCCATCTTGTATGGTTTCTTGTATATGGGAGCAGTTCGGTGCTAGCTCAATGCTGAATTCTATCTCTCGATCGGTGGCATGCACAGTAGCTCTTGGAAACACATCGGAAATTCACACCTCTGGAACCTTGCTCAATTCAGAAATATCCACCTTGTTCAATCTCGGTTGCTGGGATATTTTCCTTTCCTTAGCTGAAACCTTTATGGTCTTCCGTGGTGATGGGTGAAATTACGGTCTGTTAGGCGAGTCAATATAACCTTTGTTGGTGGTTAACAATCCACCCTAAGATGACATCCAGTCCTTTATTTTCCAACACGATAAGATTTGCGTGAAACTTCAACCCTTCAAACTCGATAACCACACCACGCAATAATTCAGGTAACTTGCTTAATTCGAGGGACTTGGCGATCATAGATTTTTCCAAGGGAAGCATCGAAAAATTATTTTGCAAAGCAAAACTTTTGAAAGCGAATGTGGAAGCTCGAGAATCAAACAAAACCATGGTAGGTATTGTGTTGGACGGAAGCGTGCGAGTCGATGTCAGGGGCATTTGTCCTCTTTGGTCACGTGGTTGAGATGACCCTTCCGTGGTTGTTATTTGGGTTGAAATTGTTGCGCTTTGGCGCTGAATTATTGCCTCCGTTGTTCGGCTTTGGGGTCGAGTTCCTTGGCTTGGGGCCTTTGCTGCATAGTGCCCTTCTTCTCCTAAGCGTAACAGGTAGCGCTGGCGGTATGTGAACTCCTTGTCCCTTGCATGGAAATTCTTGATTGGGCGTGAGGCGCTTGTCGTGGGTTTGGGTGTCAGTTTTACGAACATCTATCTTCTTGCTGCGGTGGTTGCGGGCGTGATTAGCTGGTCCCTCTTCCGCTTGCGAAATCTTCTAAGCTCGTCTCTCATTTTCCAAGGTAATGGCCTTATCCACCAGCGTCTTAAAATCTGGAAAGGTGTGTACGACCAATTGGCATTTAAGCGCGGTGTCGGACCGTCAAGGAATTTCTCCATCTTTTGTTTTCGACATCGCTCCTCGTTGGCGTAGCGAGACAGCGAGTAAACTGGTGTTGTATTCGACACCGTCATTGTCCTTTGCTTGAGGTCATCAAATTCTCTCTTTTGATCTTCATAAGACTCTTAGGAATATGTGCCCAAAACCTTCTTTAAATTCCTCCCATGTTATATTATTTTCGTTGGGGTGCATGTGTAGGAAATTTTCCCCACGATGTGGCTGCTCCGGTGAGATAGTGCGAGCATAAAGCACTTTCTCAAGATCTGAACACTGGGCAATGATTAATTTTCTTTCCATGTCTGAAGCCAGTCCTCGGCTTCAAGAGGTTTGTCGGTGTGAGAAAATGTTTGGGGCGCGTCTTGTAGCTCGAGATAACTTTGATTGCTTCTGGATCTGTCACGGTGATTTCTCATATTGATGACTTGGTTCAGTATTTCTGATGTTGCTGCTGACTTTGTTCATAAAGGCGACACATTTGGGAAAGTGCCGTTTCACATCATGACTTGACTATGCGCTTTGTGAAATTGTTGACTAGGGTGTGCCATAATTTTCCTCTGTCGGAGTTGGCATGGAGGCGTCCAAGGGCGAGACATAGTTCACTCTGGGATATATTTTGAAACACTCATAAGAAAAGAAATTGACGCAACAATCAATAAATTCAAGAAGATGCAAAAAGTTGCAAATGCTCCAAGATTTTTCAAGAAAATACGTTTGCGCATGGAGAAGGACTGTCCATTACATATCTTACATAGCAGTAATTATACAATACATCACTCGGGATATCGTACATAATCTGACATGTTATTAGTCTAGTGCACTCCTCGATCCTACATGATCGCAAACAAGCTACTTCTCACAGCCTATTTACATATAAACATATCGTACAAGTCGGTTTTATCGCATGGCTAGCGTGCTTAGTCGGAGATGGTAAGATTTCCCTTGGCCTGCCAAGGGTGAGGTGAAGTAGGTGGGGACTCAACCTCCTCTTGGAGATAGGCTCAGGCGTGAGGTGCTGCGAGGAGTTGGCGGGCAGGTGCCTGTCTTGGGACAACTTCGAACATGGCGGGCATGAGGGTGGTGCAGAGCGAACCGGAGTAGGTGCAATGACATGGTTGAACTCCTCCGTGGTAGGCGGGCGGCGAGGTAGTCGAGCAATAGGAGAAAATGATGCTGATGTGAGGCGAAAGTCGTGGCGGTCGCGGAGGGCTCCCTCTTGTTGGCGGCACAGCCATGGACTGAGTTCATGCGGGCAGCTAAAGTAAATCCACCAGGTTGTCGAAGGCTGCCTCCAAAGCTCGGAGATACTCGATAAGCATCTCAAAAGCTTCGTCCGTTCTCCTCTGGGGCAAGAGAACACGTAGTGGCAGGTATATGACGTGACATGGCAGGTAGTGGTAGCGAGTCTTCATCGAAGGAAGTATATCCACAGGCGAGCTATCGCCTCACGGACTACCATCTGCGATGCATGCTTCTCGTGGGCATGGCTCTCCCACGAACCGATAGCCTCAACTCGTCCTCTCTTGAATTCCACGCGGCTTGGTGCATGGTTAGGCGGTCATTGACCTTGTCTTTGAGAGAGAGAATGGCGCTATCGGCCCATCGCGACTTGGGCGATGAAGGAAAGCAGCGAACCCATCGGGCATGTTGGCGAACATCTGCGACTTCGCGATCGTTGCCACCATCTACAAAAGTAGGCAAAAATCGAGTAGTCAAATCATAAATTTATGCTTGTATCGAAATTGACTACATTTGTGAAAATAATAAATAGCTCTATTATGCTAATAACCGATTAGCGATCGCACCTAGTGGCTTCCTCGTCAGCTGGCTCTGGTACCAAGCTTGTCACGACCGGTTTTCAATAAAAATATTTATTGAACAACCGACCTATAAGTCAATATGAGGAAAATCCTTCATACCGGTAGACAAAACTTTGATACAATAAGCGGTAGCATTACAATATTACATGGTGGACTGAAGATGTCAACCAATTATTACAAACACGCTGATAATTATACATGATGGCGGATATGACACAATGGTGTGGGGTGGAAATACTCTGACTCGGGTATGAGTGGTTGGTGGGATAACGATGGGGTGGTTAATAAGTCTCTTTGGCGGCTCATCGGCGTCTAGGTGAGCTTGATGAATTTATTTGGTAGCGGCGGATATATCACAATGACTAATCCAGGGGTCGCTTGAGACTTGGGATTCCTCTAGGCGTCGGACTCACTATCGAACTCTTCATCCATGAGATCGCCAAATCGACATCGGCCAAATCAACAAGCGGTGAGTACTTTGAAAGTACTACTAAGACAGTTCGGACAAAAGATATAACAAATGAATGCATGACTGCGACATGATTAATTTTAACAATGCTCAATTTAATCAGTTCAGCAAAGTAAATAAGAAGAGTCGGTGGTAGTCGCTCGAAAACAAGACAAAACTCAAAACCGATCGAATTATGCGAAGCAGCGCCTCGAAGGGTGAACAAATAAGTAAAACAGGCCCGATCAGGCGTCGGCGACACCTCATAAAGGGCTTATATTGAAATAAAAATACATGCGTGCATGATCGGACATCGGAGGACGTCACGAGAAAGGCTTATAATAAAAGTAAATAATAACAATGCATGATCGGACGTCTGGCGACATGCGAAAGGGCTTATAATGAATTTAAATAACAACAATGCATGATCGGACGTCTGGCGACATGCGAAAGGGCTTATAATGAATTTAAATAACAACAATGCATGATCGGACGTCTGGCGACACATGAAAGGGCTTATAATGAAAATAAATAACAACAATGCCACGATCGGACGTCGGCGACATTGCGAAAGGGCTTATAATGAAAATAAATAACAACAATGCGAGTTAGACGTCGGCGACATCATGAAAAGGCTTATAATTCATTTTCATAAGACAAGATATAGTGCTCACGGAAAATATTCATCACAAGACAATAAGCGGGTTAGTCCATTACGAAATAAACATTAACACTCAAGTAGTTATCGAGTCTCATCACGAGGCGATATCGACAAGATAAGGTGAACACGGTACTCGGACATGAATAAGATGAATTCAAAATTTTGACTCTCGAGTTTGTACCAAAATTGTCCACAGCCAGTTCCGTAGTCACGAAGGACTAGTTCCGTTCGTATTCGGAGGAAACACAACTAGCTAGTACACACCATCATACCTCACGTTGCGGAATCACCCTAGACAGCGTTTAAGAAAAACTTTGAGGCAGGGAGATCACAATCTCGAATAGCATGGGATCAAATTTATATCAGCGCTCTAAGGGTGCCCCCTCTCGGTCCCCACCGGAAACACCCATGCCTGACGGATGAAAGGCTTTAATCGGGCCATGGAACCTTCATCCGGCCTCTCGAATTGGTGTGTACGAAGTGGTTTGCAACTTACTAAGCCGTATCCCTTGCGGGAAGCAGGTGGTAATCTGAAAGGAAGACAGACCGAATTCGGTGATTTGTGTTGACAGGGGTCAATGATCAGCATAAGCTGGCATGCTACAACCTGCCATCTTACGCATACTCATGCCAACTCATGGCCATGCAACAAGTTTCCAACAACTCATGGATTTACCGAGCTCATTAGCCTCAACTCTTATGAGATAAACTATCATCGAAATGCTTATGAGCGTGCCATGATAAAAGAAATAATGCAAACATGCCCAAGCACTCATCATATCGAAGTTCAAACATTGCTTGCCTCGTTGATGGTCGGGTCTACCTCGGCGAAGTTAGCAGTTCGTCACCTCCTTGGTATCTCGATACACAAAATACGCGCTAACGTAAATACCGTGGGGTACAGAAAGTTGATCAAATATTTTTCAAATAAATATGATAGAAAACTAGACAAAAATTTGAAGAGGACAGAAAAGAATCACTCAAAATTCCTTTACATTAAAAAGATTATAAGGGTTTTGGTCCAGGACCCATTTGTAATAAACAGAAAACTTCGGGGCTTTGCGAAAAGTCTAGAAAAGCGGTCCAGTGGAAGCGTATTTGCCAAAATGCGCTTTCAGAAAATGATTCAAAAAAAACAAGAGGAGGTGAGGGGGTCCCACGTCGGTTTGAAATTCAAGCAGGCGGGGCTCGTCGGCGCAAAGCAGTGAGTGCGGCGTTCCGCAGCAGGGAGATCGGAGGTACCTCCGTGTTCAAAGCGCCATTCAGCGTCTGTGGGAGGTGGTGGTATCGCCAGAGTACCACATCGGCAATGACGCTTGCTCGTGAGACGGCGGTTCGGTGGTCGTGGGCCTCGTCGGAGAGATCACGAGGAGGAATTGAGGAGGGTTAGACTTCGTGGTAGCATGAGAGGGTAGCTGTCGAGGTTAGGCGCGGAGCGACCTTACGGAGTGAATCGAGTGGAGGCCGGCGGGCAAGCGGCGGGTCGAGGAAGAAACTCCTCGAGGCCTTTCGAGGCTTGGCGTGGACTAGAGGTGGTGGAGGTGTCTGAGGCGAGCCTTTCGGAGGTGCTATATAGCCAGCCAGGCGGTTGCGAAACGGGTTCTCGGTGAAGTTCGCAGCGTGGGCGTTGATCGGGGAGGTTCGGAGGTTGGCGTCGTCGTGGAGTTCCTGGTTCCGTTTAGGTGCTAAATCGTCGGGTTTGGTTGCTTAGGGGAGCTCGGCGAGCAGGCGTAGCCTGAGCCCGTCGGCGGGAGCATGCTCTGTGCTTGCCGTGCCACGCGATGGTGCTGCATCGTCTGCTTGGCAAGAAATAGCCACAGGGCTATCGGGAGGTTTAGGCGGCGCGAGCGGTGTTATGCCCGTTCTGCTCCCTGTCGGCCGCTCGGTGGTTACTGCCGCGCAAAGCGCCCGGCGACGGCGAGTGCCACCGGCGCCAGGACAGCGCCAAGCAGCGTGTGAAGCTCCGGACAAGCAGGCTGGGCTGCGAGCAGCGTGCCAAGTGCCTGTGGGCATGTGACTGAAACTCCGACGGAGAGCGACAAATCTGAATTTAGCGAAGATGAACAGTAATAGTGCATGCAAGGTGTTCGACAAAATGATTTTTGGTGGAGGGCCTCTCGCATCTAGAGGCTGCCTGAATATTTGTGGAATTTTGGAGAAGTGTAGATATGAATTTCACCAAATTTGGCAAATCTGGTCCAAACTTCGAGACTAGAATTTGAAATCTTTGAGCAGGAAGGTGGATCTTGATTTTCTAGGTTGTGGGTACCAAGGACTATCGGGAAGTTGGTTTGAGGTCAAAACTCAAATGCATTTAGGTACTTTTGTTTGCAAATCACCTAGGCTCAATATAATGGACAGAAAAGATTTGGGAGGAGAAATAAATGAAATAAAATACAGAAAATGGTTGAGCTTGTTGAGACAGAATGTTTGGATTGCTCAAAGTGGAAGGAGATATTTTTGGGAAGATTTTACCATGTGGTGTATGGCAAAATCATGAATGGTTTCAAATATTGGAGAGGATGCAAAACTCCTAGAGTTTCTTTTTGAAAGAAAAATAAACTCAAAGATTTTCTTGAAATTTTGAGAAGAGGCAATCAGGAAGAAAATTTTAAAACCAAACACGAGTTGAAGGAGATGCAAAAATAAAATATTTGCTAAAGGGAAAAAGCTTTGAGAGAGATTTTGGAAGGGTTTAGAAGACCTTCTTCAAATCCAACAAATTTTTGAAGAAAACCAAAATAATATTTTTGAGTGTCACACTTCAACCAACGAGGAGTATGATTCTTGCTGAGTCCACGGAGGCTCCACCCATGAAGGGTCCGAAGAAGCAACCTTGTCTATCCCACCATGGCCGTGCCCACGAAGGACTTGCCTCACTAGCGGTAGATCTTCACAGTAAGCGATCTCCTTGCCCTTACAAACTCCTTGGTTCGACTCCACAATCTTGTCGAAGGCTCCCAAGTGACACCTAGCCAATCTAGGAGACACCACTCTCAGAAGTAACAAATGGGGTGTTGATGATGAACTCCTTGCTCTGCTTAAAATGATAGTCTCCCCAACACTCAACTCTCTCTCAGGATATGGATTTGGTGGAAAGAAGATTTGAGTGGAAAGCAACTTGGGAAGGCTAGAGATTAAGATTCATATGGTAGGAATGGAATATCTTAGCCTCAACACAAGTGTAGGTGGTTCTCTCTCGGAAAATGCAAGTTGGAAGTGTAGGTTTGTTCGTGGCTCTCTCCATGAATGAAGAGGAGGTGGAGGGTTTATAGCCTCCACAAAAATCTAACCGTTACACAACTTGCCAAACTTCGGTGGGACGAATTGATAAACTCGGTCGTGCCGATTCAACAAATCTAGTGACCTTTAGGATTTTTGATTGGGGCGACATCCAACTCGTAGGACCGATATGGTTAGGGTTAGGGCATAACCTAATCTCGGTGAGACCGATTACACAAACTCGGTGAGACCAATTTTGGTAATAAGCTTAGCGCCCTCGATCGGCTATATCTCCCGATGTGAGGCCGACTTAGAGCATAACCGCATTGAAAGCAATGTATAAGTGAGGTAATCTTCACACAACCCATGTAATAAATAAGGAAAGGATACATAGTTGGCTTCGGTAGCCACTTCACGATACATAAATAAACATCCATCATTAGTACACTCAAGGTCGACTATGGAACCAAAATAAAGAAGATACCCCAAATGCTACGGATCGATCGTCCCAGCTGAGGCACCACTCGATCATCAGGAAAAGACACATATACGACCACGTTCCTCGTCGAACTCCCTTGAGCTCGGTTGAGTCACCTGGCCTCGTCGGAACCTGCAACTGTTTGGAAGTATCGTAGTCGCGGGACTCGGCAATCTCACACCCGAGATCAAGACTATTTAAGCTTATAGGCGGGAGGTAGTAGAGTGGAGCTGCGCAGCGACTAGCATATATGGTGGCTACATCCAAAGAGGCGAGAAGAGGAGCAAAAGGACGTGAAACTAGTAGCGATCAAGTGATCTGGACTACTACGTCGGACATAACTCAACACCGTGTTCACTTCCGGACTCCGCGAAGAGACCATCACGGTTACCGGTTGATGTGTATTTTAATTGAGGTCAACTTTGGGTTTTCTGGCGGACATTAACAAATTCCCATCGCCTCATAACCGGCACGGCTTTGAAAGATATTACCCTGCGGGGTGTCCCAACAGCCCATTATAAGCTCTCACGGTCAGCGAAGGATATTCCTTCTCGGGAGACCGATCAATCTGGAATCCCGGACTACAAGACATTTCGACACAATAAAACAAGACCAGCAAAGCCCCCGAATGTGCCGACAAATCCCGATAGGAGCTGCACATATCTAGTTCTCGGGCACGGATGAGCGGGCGTCGGGTTGGCATAAACCTGGTTGCCCAAAGGCGCGGACATCGCTCAAGTTGGACCAGCAATCGAAGGAGCTGGCCGGGGTTAAAATAAAGATGACCCTCGGGCTCATGAAAACCGGGAAAAAGGCTTAGGTGGCAAATGGTAAAACCAAAGTTGGGCCTTGCTGGGCCGAGTCTTATTCAAGCGAATTCAAGGGGTCCATAAATCACCCAGCGGTGTAAGGCGTAAAATCAAGGAACATAACACGGTATGGGAAACTAGGGTGGCAAGAGTGGAACAAAAACACAGGCATAAGGCGAGCCTTCCACCCTTTACCAAATATATAGTATTAAATTATAGGAAATATATATTGTGATATCCCCAACAAGTAAACATGTTCCAATAAG
>JAHIAM010019970.1:0-29881 GCA_021605205.1 Aegilops longissima
GACTTGGATAAATGCAGGAAAGACACCTGCTGGTCTGGCCCGGCGGCTTGGGGATGATGCAGCCCAAAGGCGCCCCGACAAGGTAAGCTAAAGACTTAAGCCAAGGGATACATGCCACGGGGCGGACCAATGTGTCACAGGAATAATGCAGCTCGAGGGGCACTCCCATATTAAACGAACTTGGAAGATGTCACCTGGTTCTATAGACGAAGTAGAGTTGGTGTAGCTGAAGCCACGCGTTGAAGGAACGACTCCTTAGGAGCCACCGGACCACAGAGCCTCGGGAGGATCAGGGGGGCTCGGGGAGGTTCCACGAGACCGTCTCCATCTCCTCGAATGGCGTGGAACATGGCCTCTGAGCCGCGCGGGACTTGCGATGTTGCTTGTTGATAGGCCGGCGCCCGCTTTCGGCAAGGCATGAAGGGCATGCGAGCGTAGCTGTGGTGGGCCCTCATAGCTGCTCCCTGCGTGATGGCTAAGCGTTCACGAGATGCGGCCTGTTGAGCCCTAGGGCGTCGACGGTGGAACCGCAGCCCGACATCCTCGCTGTCAGCGGGGAGCTGCTGGCGTTGTGGCGGCTATGGCCGCGCTCTTACTTCTTGCAGTTCTGGGGTGGTCTTGGTGATGAACTCGGGGTGGTGGGCACTCCTTGCCTGTACTCTCTGAGAAAGTGTGCTATGAAGCGGCTTCCAAGTGGCGTAAGCGCCTCCTCGTGATGTTGGCAAGGTCGAGGGTCTCGGAGAGAGCCCCGAGTCTTGCTGAGGGAGGAGCGTCAGGCGCGCCTTCCTATGCGATGGAGAGAAGGCGCCCTGGGCGGGCGCTGATCGGCAGAGGCTCTGACGCGGTGCCTCTTCTTGGGGTTACTGCGGTCGGCGGCTTCTTTTTGGGGATGGTCTCGGAGGGCCTTCGCCTGCTTGTCGGGGTTGTCGATTGCTGCGGCTTGGAAGGCGCGCTCAAGGGATCACCACATCCCTCTCTTCACATGGGACCGTGATGATTCCCTCGCTTCTGGCATCTTGAGCGTTGTGGCCGTGGTGAGTGGCGCCATAAACTTGGCGGGGCTGGATGCCGAGGGATGGCATTGTCGTGACGGATGTCTTGTCGACGTCGAAAGTCGATGAGCTTGGTGCAGTAGTTCTTGCGCTCCACGAAGGTGTGAGGCAGGCGGACTTGCCCTATCGGTGTGGTGGAACCGTCGGTCCTCCAGTGCACCGCCATCGATGAGAGTCTTGGTGACTTGCACATTCGTGATGACTAGGGAGCACAACATGGGGAGGCGGCCGTGTCGCTGCGCACTTGATCTGATCTGCGAGTTGAAGGTGATGGCGCATGGGACCACCTAAGCGGTAGCGTGGCCTCGAGCTTAGGGAGCACGCGTTCATCTCGTGGCGAACTTTTTGAAGATCTTGTTGAGGTGGGGCTGAGCACCGCCCAAGATCTGACGATCGCCGCGCGGCTCTGAAGCCCCAGCCCTCACGTCCTGGTGGTGGTCGTCGTTCCTTCTTGGTGGTGGCAATTGGGGAAGACCGGTGTTGCCCTAGGGGTGATCCTCACGAGGCGGGTGTTGTTGAAGCGCTGGTTGTACTTCTGGAGGGTTTCTCTTGGCTGTTGCTTGATGCAGCGTAGATCGCCCGCGGCTGGTGGGAGGTCGCGAGTGCCTGGAAGTTAGCGGCGTAGCGGTGCGAATCTCATCGAGGCGGATCGAGCCGTGCTACAGGTTCAGGCGAGGCGGGCCGCATCGCTTGAGAGCCATGGAAACCAGTTCGCCATGACTTTCTCGCGATTGGCCGCTTTGATGCTCAGCTCATAGAGCTGTAGGAACTCTGCGAGGGTCGGTGGTGCCGTCGTGGTGAGGAGGCAGGTGCAGCTTAAACTTGCGGCGGTGACGCTCCATGATTCGAGGGGTGAAAACCGCGGCGGCGGTCGTGGTCGCTGGGGCCCGCTTTTTGCGGAACTTGGTCTTGGCGAGGTCCGCTGCTGCGCACCATGCGGCATGCGATCTTGACGAGGCACTACAAAAAAGACACATCCGTGACATTTTGGCGAGCAAATTTTTACATCATACATATGACACTTCTATGACAATAATTGTGACAAAACCGGTATCATCATAGATGTGGTGGGCTCCTACTTCTATGACAAAAATCATGACAGAAAATGGGATTTTCGTCACAGGCGGGCAGAGGCGCAGCTGCATGACATTCTTTGAGCCATCCATGAGAAAAAACCATGGTAGAAGCGAGGCGAGGAAAATTTGGGGAGTTCGAGTTACGGTGGGAGGTCGGGGCGGCGATCGCGTTCTCTCGTGCGTCTGCGGCGTGTATCACGAGGAGTTAGCTCTAAGCGAACCCGGCGGCGTTGGGCTCGCTGAACCCGGCGATTGCCGCTGCGAACTCTGTGATCGAACCCGAAGCGATCGATGGATGGCTGTTAAGGCCGAACCTGATCGGCGATTCCTTTGCTACTGCTGCTAGCTGAAGCCGAGTAATGCTGCCTCTGGGATGAGCGGTGGCGTTGCGGGGTTTGGATGAGCAGTGGCGATGGCGTTGCCTCGGATGAAACGAGGACCCGTGGTGTGGTGGAGGGCTGGATGAGCAGTGAGCGGTGGAGGGTGCCCGTGGAGGGTGGTTGAGCGAGGACCCGTGGTGTGGATGGCTGGATGAGCGATGAAGCGGTGGAGGGTGCCCGTGGAGGGTGGTTGAGCAGGACCCCATGGTGTGGAGGGCTGGATGAGCAGTGGGCGGTGGGCGGGTGGTTGAGCGATGGCTGGTGGAGTAGCGGCGGTGGAGGCCCGGATGAGCGAGGGCCGTGGAGGCTGGAGGAGGTCGATGGTGGAGATGAACGGTATCCGTAGAGTCCGTTTTGCGATGCGCAACACCTCCCGATGAACAGGACCCCGTTTGGCCGTGGCGCTCCAACACAAGTCCTTTTCCTCCGTTTTGCGATCGCCCACACCCTCCCGATCAACAGGACCCCGTTTCAGCCGTAGGAGGTCCATTTCGTCCGTTTCTTTGTCGCCACACCTCCGATCAACAGGACCCCGTTTGATCGTAGGAGGTCCGTTTCCTCCGTTTTGCGATGCGCCCACCCTCCCGATCAGGGACCCGTTCCAAATGTAGGAGGTCCGTTTCCTCCGTTGTGCGATGCGCGAGCCTCGTTTTCATCGCCTATTCCATCCAAGCCCTCCCGATGAACACGACCACGCATTCCGTTCCGACCCAGCCGGTTGGCTCCCAGCGTTCGTTGCCTCCCGATGAACACGGCGCATTCCGTTGCCTCCCCATGAACACGAGCATTACATTTGCCTCCCCATGAACACGGCGCATTCCGTTGCCTCCCCATGAAAGCAGCAGCGACTTTGTTTCTCCGTTCCGACCCAGCCATGTACGAGCCATGGCGTGCGTATCGCGTGAGTAGGCGTTGAGACCCGCCCGTATGTACACATACGTGGCGTATTTTATTGCACTGCTGGCGTTTATGCGTGCGTGTACATGCTACGTGCATGCCTCTACTACGACGCGTGCGGCGCCTCTGCTTTCGACGCGTGTGCGCCTCTACGCCGACCAGTATATATGTATTACGTTCGCGACAAGAATGACAACTTCGTGCGCTTCGATCAGGTGGGTCGGTATCGAGGGCACTTCCTTGCGTCGAAGATGTGGTGGTGGGTCCCGGCGATCGAGAGCAACGTTTTCTTCGTGAAATATGGTGGCCCGTCCGGTGGGTCCCGGCTGTCGGTGGAGAATAATTATTTTGCACGTAATAAGGAGGCACTTCCTTTTGCGGCCGTGGACCCGGTGTCGGCCTCTCCATGTATAGTCCACGTCGATGGAAGCCATTCCTTGACCACGTTGACCCGCCACGTCGAGAGCACCAGGGCGGTGGAAGGCGGCGAGCCTAGGAAGAGGCGGACGGGAGCTGGGAAGACTGGCAGTGGATGCTGCAGCGTGAGAGATACGAGGTTCAATTGGTTAGCTGCGGTGTGAGGCTCTCTTGTCATTGCAAAATAATAGGGGTGTGGGTGAGTAGAGGATGGCCTGGCCAGCGGTGGGAGTAGTAGGGGTGGTGAGGCCTCGCCGCGTCGCTGGCCCGACCCACGGGAGGCAGGAGCACGAGCCGACGAAGCGCTGGTTTGGGCGGCTGGAGCAAGAAGACGAGAGGTTGAAGAAGCACTACGGCCGTTGGATGGACATTGTGCAGTCCTTGGAGCTAGAATCGTGCATATTGACTAAGTTGACAAAGCCCTCCTCCCGTCAACTTGGTAGGCCCTAAGTCAGCCTGCCACTATCTTTGGGTCCCGGCTAACGGGGAGTATTCATTTTTTGCGTAATAAGGAGGCACTTCCTTGCGTGCGAAGATATAGCTGGTGGGTCCAGTGTCGGTAGCGATGCGTTTTTCGTGAAATCTGAGAGGCCCTTTGGTGGGTCCCGATGTCGGTGGAGAATCATTATTTTGGCGTAATAAGGAGGCATTTCCTTGCGTGCGGCCGTGGACCCGGTGTCGGCCTCTCGCGTCTGATCCGCCGAGATGCATGTCGGTCGTTGACCACATTGACGAGGCAGCGCCAAAAGCACCGAGGCGGTGGGCGGCAGCGAGGCCTAGGAAGGAGCGACACGGAGGCGGTGAAGACTCGGCAGTTGTTTCCCCAGCGGAGGATTCTGTTGTCGAGGTTTACTAGTTCGTCTGCCGTCGCGGAGAATAACGGTGTGGGTGAGTAGAGGGATGCCTAGGCCAGCGATGGGAGTATAGTGGTGCCGTGAGGCTGCGGCGAGAGCCGACCATGAGGAGGAGGAGCTGCAGTCCGCCTTTGCTTGTTTGGTTAATTGGGCGGGAAGGCAGAGATTGAAAAACACGACGGCCATTGGATGGCCATCCAATAATCCTTTGCTTGTGCATCGACCTTTTTAGGAAAGCCTCAAATCTGTGGAAAACAGCATACAGCCCATCTGCCATTATTTATAATAATTTACAGCCCATTTGCTAATTATTATGGTTTTGTTTGGAGCCCATATTCTTTTTGTTAGCATTACAACCCGTATTGTGGCCAAGGTTAAAAAATTATGAGAAATTTTGCGTTTTTCGGTGCGGTGCGAACTGTTTTTAATCCCGAAATTTCGACTCACATTCAAAACTGATTTTAAAAATAAATGTATATCAATATAAAATTCTACAAAATCTCCGCATAAAAATTAATGTAATTTAAAATCTAAAATGAAAAGATAGATATATGAAAATAATTGCGGTTTGATGTGTTTTAAAATGTACAGCCCATTTCTCATTACCGATGGGCCATTTTCTCGGCTAACAGAATAAGCTCTCCTTGTCTTGAGCGATTTGCAGCCATGAGGCTGACAAAGCGACTTACTTAGCAAATCACAAAAAAACTAGGATGTGTCCGTGGACCCAACTATTAGCCTCTCCACGTCAGTACTCTTCCTATGGAAATCGTTCCTTGACCATGTTGACCACACATACGGAGAGCACCACAGGCGGTGGGCGGCAGCGAGCCTAGAAGGGGACTGCGGGCAGGAAAAGGCGTGGCTGTGGAAGCCAGCGAGAGAGGAGTATGAGGTGCACTGGTTCGGCTGCGGTGTGAGGCTGCCGTCGCCTTGAGGCCTCGCCAGCCAGTGGGAATAGTAGAGGCAGTGAGGCCTTGGCGGCCGGCCTGACCCGGCCACGGGAGGCGAGGAGCATGCGGCACGACCAGGCGCTACTTTGGTAATTTGGGGCAAGAAGACCAGGAGGTTGAAGAAGCACTCGACCATTGGATGGACATCGTTGACCACGCCGCACCAAGAGCACCAGGGCGGTGGGACGGCAGCAGGCCTCTGAAGGGAGCGACACGGAGGTGGGAAGACACGGCGATGGCTGCTTGCAGCGTTGGAAATCTGAGGTTGGTGGTTCGGCTGCGTCGGCGGAAAATAATAAGGAGGTGTGTCACATCCCTAGTTCTGGTATGACCTAGGCTAGCTAGTCATTTGTGCATCATGTTTAAATTCCATTTAATTTTGAAATGGGGATTTGTGAAACCCTCAGAATCATTTTTGGAAATGACCTAAATAAAAATTGCTCCAAAGGGTCCGGAAAATGCTCATGTTTCTCTCACGAAAATATTGGACAGAGATAAAAGTCAAACCAATATTTTAGGATCTCATAAGTATTTATTTTGGGCATTTGGAATTAATGCAGTAATTATTTGCCTTGGATATATATTATTATATATATAAAATATTGTCCAAAATTGTGCCTTTTGTTGAGGAGCTACGGAATAATATAAATAGCTCCTACAAAAATTGGCATAAGAAAATAAAATGATTAAGTATATTAAATAAGTCAAACAAATGTAGAATATTAGAAAAGAAAACAAAGGGATAAAACCCTTACGAACTTACCTCCTGTGCGGCTGGCGGCTTAGCCAGCCAGCCCAGCCCAGCCCGCCTCCCTTCCTCTGTCGTCTTCCTCCCGAAGCAGGAGGGGCGAGTAGCGTGCCAGCCTTGAGCACCGCCGCGCCGCGCCACCTCCTCCCTCCTTGCCTGCCTGCCCTCTCCCTCCTCGTCTGGATGACCCCTACGGCGCCTGGCCTTGCCCCGGTCCTTCCCCACTCTCTCTCGCTCTCCCCTCCCCCTGGTCTCTCTCCCACCATACGGCCCGGCCGCGCCGCCGCAGCTCACCCGCCAGCAGCGCTCCCGCCGTCCCCGCCCCCGTGGAGTCCACGAGCCCCGCCACGACTCCCTCGTCCTCTCCGTCAAGCCACAAGACGCCGGACGCTTCATGGAGCCGTTGTCGTCGCCGTCTTCGTCTCCGGTCGGCGGAGATCCCCTCCGCCCGCCAGCCGCCCGGTTCCTCCCTGACCTCGCCGACCCGTTCGTCGTGACAGCTGTGAGTTGCTTCTCCTTCTCCCCTCTCCGTTCTCGCCCTACACCGCAACGCATCCCCTTCGCGCCCGACTCCGCCGCCGCCCAGCTCGCTCGTGACTCGGCGCCCGCAGCCCTTACGAGCTCCACAGTTGCAGACGGACAGGCAGGCTACGCCCGATGGTCTTGGCGACGAGCGCCGCTTTATGGCATAAGTCCGGTGATGCGCGCGCGCCTATTGGTCGCCGTCGGCCAGAACTCCGGTGAGCTGGCGTGGTTTTCTAATTGGCGCTAATCACCACCTAATCTAACTCCACGACGGCGGTGGGCCCAGCGCCACTAATCTAAATTAGATTAGAAATAAACCCCCATTAACTAAGCGAGACAACGGCGTGTGGCCCCCCACGTCGGGTTTGACCATCAGCCATGATTGACTTCGCGGCGTCATGCTTGCTGATCTTGTATGATATTTTATTTTCTGGATTTAAATTAAATCAGGAAATTCTAGAATATATTCAAAACTTCAAAAATTCATAGAAATTCAACGTAGCTCAGATTGAAATAATTTATATGAAAATTATCAGAAAAATTCAATCTATCCATATGTACTAGTTTCATGCATGACAAAACAACTTATACTTGCTGTATAGGTGAAAACTTATGAATGGCATTTATAAGAGCTTATTTTGGAGTTGCATTTGAACCTTTAGTTCAAATGGACTTCATTCAAATTGAATACCGAGTTGCATTAGATCAAACAGCATCACATCTACATGCCATGTTCATGCATCATATTGTTGCATATGATTGTGTATTGATTGCGGCACCGTTCCTTCTCGATAGGTCTGCTCAGGAGGCGTTCAGTACACATGCGTGAAGCGGTGCCTCCCTTGTTGATTTACCAGGCAAGCAAACCCCCTTTTTCATTCCGATACAATCCTACTCTCTCGCTCCTGCTCTCAGTTATTGCATTAGGACAACAACGATTCATCTGCTACTTTGTGCTGCGGTAGTTGAACCCATTCCTCTGCATGACCTATCATTGCCACAGTAAATAGTTGAAACCCACTAGCATGTGTAGGAGTTGATTGAGCCATGTCGTGTTCCTACCATGCTATGCCTGCTATTGCTTAGAGTTGTGTTAGGTCTGATTCATTGGGAATGAATTGGAGTACAGTTCTGTGTTCTGATGCTGAGAGTGAAGTGTGTGAACACGATTTGGTAAAGGTAGCGGTGAGAGGCCATGTAGGAGTACATGGTGGGTTGTCTCCTTTGGAACCGTCCTTAAGCCTTGAGTTCTATGTATGTTGTCCAATGACTCGATACTACCACACATTGGGCTCAGGCGCTCAAGCCCTCTCGACTTATTAACCAACTTGATCTCTGTCCGGGAGTGCATAACTAGTTTACGGTGTTTGTAGGTAGTGCTATTTTTCTACCAAGTGGCACCCGGCGAGTGGGCTTAGGACAGACTAAACACAGTGTACGGTGTACCAAGTGGCACCGGATGGTGGGCTTAGGAACCCTGCTCACATCGTTTGGGGCCGTGGCGACACCCGGCGGATCTCCTTGCGGATGGAACCCGAATAGGCGATAAGCACGGACTAGAGTCTTGTGTGGTTAGTCGGTCGTGGCCGACACCCTCGCCAGAGCTTCCGCTTGAAGGTTGCGAGATACATGGCGTGTATATGGCGGTAAGTGGCGAGGCGTGTGTGAAGAAGTACACCCTGCAGGGTTATCATGATCTATTGAATAGCCGTGTCCTCGGTTATGGACTTCTTGGATGCTTCGTGGTACATAGACAACTTGAAGTGGATACTCTAAAATGCTCAAGACAAGTGTGAGTGCTATGGATGGCCTTCTCGTGGGAGGCGGAATGAATCCATAGTAGTGTATTGTGTGGTGATTAGTGGACTCGTGTGCGTTGTCTCACCTCAAGACTTTCTTGTAGTCGTAGAAACAGGATAGCCAGAGTCAAAGCTGGCTTGCTGCAACTAAACTCCACATTACCTTCTTGATACTAATGCATGTATAATAGGATCTGATGTAAGTCTTCTTTAGTACCTTTGTACTCACGTTGCTTTATTTATGTTTTTGCAGCGGAGACTTGGTCTTACTAGTAGTTCGCTTGGACTTGATGAGTAGCTTGTTACCTCAGCTACGATCTTGTACCTTAGGAGGGTCTTGTAGATAGTCAGGTTTCTCGGTCTTTTCTTTTGTAGTTATGCGTACTTAGACATGTAATGCTTCCGCTTGTTGCTTGTATGCTCTGAATGATGGGTCATGTGACCCTGTTTGTATTAATGCTATGTGGCTCTTGAGCTTTTACCTATATGAGTTTGCGTTATGTTGTGATGCCATGTTGTACAACACATACTTGCATGTTATGCGTCGTGTAACTTGTATTGCTATGTGTGGGATCCGACAACCTAGTTGTTTATCCTTGGTAGCCTCTCTTATGGGAAATGTAGTCTCGTGCTACGGCGATAGTAGTCGCTTCTGCCGGTTCACGAGTCCTGCTAGCCCAGCACTCTGCTTGGACACTTGGTGGCGGCATGTGTTTCCGCCGTTCCTATATACATCCCTTGAAATGTCATGCGGTGTTATTAGTCTGCCTAGCACTTTCAGCCGGGATACGGAGTTCTATTAGCCCGTGCTACAGCCGAATTTATCGTTGATGACCGACATGCTCGATGTGATTCATGTATGCTGTTCCCATAGGTTAAGCGCCGCTTTGGGTTCACGACTAGCCATGTCGGCCGGGTTCTTTGTCATATGGATGCTAGCGACACTATCATATCGTGAGCCAAAAAGCATAAGCGGTCCGGGCCATGGTAAGGCGACACCGTAGGAATACCGTGCGTGAGGCGCAAAAGTGATATGATGTGTTACATGCTAGATCGATGTGACTTGGATCGGGGTCCCGATAGCTTTGGTATCGAGCTTTGACTGCTGTAGGATTTCCAAGCCAACCTGGTGAAGTTGAGTCTAGAAATGCTTTAGTTATAGAGGAATTGATTGTGGAAGGGAGCGTAAGGCTCTTTTACTCCTTTACCTCATGGCCTCTGATCTGAGTCGTCCTATCTTTCCTACGGGGTTAAGGAACTAGGCTATCTCTTCTATCTATCAGGATCACGTGTTACTATTCCGTAGTCCCATAGGATTGGTTGATCAGAGTCATACCCCCAGTTTTCAAGTACCCTCGGTGTAGCATGTTTAGTATTATCCCAGAACCTTTGAATGATGATGTTGAGTATGGTGCTACCCCGTCTTTTGCAGAATGTCTCATTTGAGCATTTACTATCGTTATGCTGCGGAATTGCCTTAGGAGTTGAGAGTTACTAAATTCCTTGTCCTACATTCTATAGCCTATAATTGGTGTTGACTCCGTCCTTGGTTTCGTTTCTCGGGATGTCATCAAGTTCTTTTTGTTCGTAGCGAACCACGGAGATGGTAGGGATGAGGATCCTCCCGACCGCCTTCGTTGTGAGGTTCATGTTAGAAATGGAAGGAACAAGCGTGAGTCAATCGCTTGTTGCGCGTATCGAGAGAACACCGCACCTCGGTCAATAAGTGCTGCAACCATTCATGACTTCATTAACTTGCACCCACCTACCTTTCATCATTCCATCGAGCCACTCGATGCGGATGGCTAGCTCCGTAGTATCACTGCATAAGCTCCGCTCTGCGACGTAGCTGAAAGTGACAAGGTCACCTATGCTGCATACCACACGGAAGGTCATGCTAGTCTTTGGTGGCAGAACTATGAGGCTATGCTTCTAGTTGGTCGATTCCTACGGAGAGATTTCACTTGAGGCTTTTCGCGAGCATCACATTCACAAGCCCTCATTGATGCAAGAGAGAAGAGTTACGTAGTTTCACCCAGGGTAAGATGGCTGTTGATGCTTCTGATGAGAGTTTGAGAACCTGCGCCGTTATGCCCCGAGAAGAGGTGTCCACGGGCGCCAAGCGAGCTAGGTTCGGAAGGTCTCAACCCCAAGTTGCGTCGTGACCTTCACTGCACCATTGTGATACATTCCAGGCTCTTGTGAACAAGGCCATTAATGTAGAGACAGCTCAGCTCACTTCGAGAGTCTCGTAAGCACAACCGTGAATTGGTTTCTTCCTCGGTTCTAGTTCGCGAAGCGCGATTTGGGTTCCAAACTCGCTCTTCCTTCGGATATTCACGAGGCCATCCCATGTGGTGCCTCCCCAGCTCAGTCATATGCTCCACCCAGGCCTATTGGTAGACCACTTGTCAATCACGGGTCCCGTCCTACTTGAGGGACTTGCTTCACATGCGGAGAGCGAGGACACTATACGCGTGACTGCTCTCAAGCGATTATGCTCCACCCAGCCGAGAAGCTGTTGGCTGTGTTAAGCCATCACATAAGATGATCAATGTCAAGTCAGCTCCCATTGAATGTGGGCGTGTGCATCACGTCACAGCTAAAGGCGCTCATGATGATCCGGATGTCGTTCTTGATACCCTCCTTGTCAATTGTCATCCGCCTCGGTTCTATTAAATCTTGGAGCATCTCATTCCTTCATTTAAAAGCTATGCTAACTTGCACAACATATCATTTTGTGATATGCCCTCTCCACTAGTCATTCAAACTCCTGGATCCAAATGGCAAACTTCTTGTGTAAGCCATAGTAGCGAAATCCTTGTTGACAGACTTGTATTCCTTGCCTCACTTATAGCCCTCAAGTCTTGAGATATTAACATCATCTTGGGTATGGACTGGATGACAGCTCATCATGCCAAGATTGATTGTTTCACTAGGTCATTCAGCTTACACACCCATCGGCAAGATAGTCTTTGTCTCCACTAGAGTTGCAAGCGTCAACTCTATTCTCTTAATGCCAGCCCTCTTCCGGACCTTGAAGATATCCGGTAGTCCGTGACTTTCCGGATGTTTTTCAGAGGAACTGCCAGTGTTCCACAGCGGAGATGTAGAGTTCGTCATAGATCTTATCCGAGGAACGCCCCAATCTCTAGGAGACCTTATAAGATGGCACCCTTAGAACTAGCGAGCTTAAGAAACAACTTGATGAGTCCTTGCAAAAGGGTTTCATCCGTCCTAGTTCTTCTCCTTGGGCTTGCCCGTCCTCTTCGTCAAGAAGAAGGATGGATGCGGACGGATGGTTGTAGATTATCGTCCGTTAATTTGGTCACGATAAAGAACAATTATCCACTCCCGGGATCAACGACACTGTATGATTCGCTGGATCCTCGATCTTTTCTAAGATGGATTTGAGGTTAGGCTACCATCAAATCAAGATCAGGAATGGAGACATTCCCAAAACTGCCTTTGTCACTCGTTATGGACAATATGAGTACACCGTCATGTCCTTTGGTCTAACCAACGCTCCGGCTACATTCTCCGCTTGATGAACTTGATCTTCATGGAGTACTTAGATAAATTTGTCGTGGTTTACCTCGATGATATTCTTATTTACTCGAAGAGCGAGGAAGAGCATGCGAACATCTTAGACTTGTGCTAGAAAAACTCGGAGAGCACCGCCTTTATGCCAAGTTCTCCAAGTGTGAATTTTGGTTGCGGAAGTGACCTACCTAGGGCGTAATCTCTGGTAAGGGCATTGCTGTCAATCCCGAGAGAGTTCAGGCCGTTCTTGATTGGACTCCACAGAAACCGTTAAACAAGTTAGGAGTTTCCTTGGTCTAGCCAGCTATTGTCGCCGCTTTGTTGAAAACTTCTCCAAAGTAGCTAAACCCCTCACGGAACTTCTCAAGAAAGATAAAAAGTTTGAGTGGTCCCCATAGTGTGAGTACAGTTTTGAGGCTGAAAAGATGCGACCTCTGCTCCCATCTTGGTGCCACGGTTTCACTAAAGACTTTGTTATCTCTTTGCGGCCTTCACAGACAGAGACTAGGTTGCATTCTTATGCAGGATCGTCATGTGATTGCCTATGCATCTCGTCGATTGCATCCACATGAGAGAATTATCCTACACATGATCTAGAGCTTGCAGCCGTAGTCTATGCACTCAAGACACTGGCGACATTACCTTCTTGGTAAGCGTTGCGAGATCTACACCGATCACCAGAGTCTCAAGTATATCTTCGCCCAACCAGATTTGAACCTTAGGCAAAGACGTTGGTTGGAGTTGATCACAGATTATGATCTAGGGATTACCTACACCCCAGGCAAAGCCAATGTCATGGCTGATGCGTTAAGCCGTAAATCCTATTGCAACAATCTCATGTTGCAGCAAGGCCAACCACTTCTTCATGAGGAATTCTGTAAGCTTAATCTTCACATTGCTCCTCACAGTTCCTCTCTACCTTGGTGGAAAACCTGATCTTGAAGATCGGATTATGCGCTGCTCAAAAGCAAGACACGGGAATTTCTCGGATCAAGAGAAACATTAAGAAGGGAATGGGTGGATGTTTCTCTATGGATGATCGTGCTGTTTTCTTCTTTGAGAATCGTTTGGTGGTTCCCAAGAATCAACATCTACGACAATTGATTCTTAAGGAGGCGCATGAATCTCCTCTCACAATTCATCCGGTAGTACTAAGATGTATCGGGACCTCGCGGAGGTTACGGTGGACTAGGATGAAGAGAGAAATTGCTCAGTTTATTGCTAACTGTGACGTTTGCCGTCGCGTTAAGGTAGAGCATCAAAGTCCTGCTGGCACCCTTCAGCCTTTAGCTATTCCTGAGTGGAAATGGGATAAAGTTGGTATGGATTTCATCACCGGCTTTCCCAGGACCAAGAAAGGAATAATGCTATCTTCGTGATCGTTGATCGTCTTTCCAAAGTGGCTCACTTCCTTCTGTTAGAGAGTATCCTTGCTAGTCAGCTCGCTGACTTATACATTTCTCGAATAGTGTCACTCCATGGTGTTCCACTAGAGATCAATTCAGACCGTGTTAGTCTTTTCACTTCTCATATCTGGGAGAGTTTCCAAACTGCCATGGGCACCCATGTGTCCTTCAGTACCGCTTTCCACCCTCAGTCAAGTGGGCAGGTGGAAAGGGTCAACCAAATTCTCGAAGACATGCTTAGAGCTTGCGTTATCTCATTTGACATGGACTGGGAGAAATGTCTTCCTTTCGCCGAGTTTGCTTATAACAATAGCTATCAATCCGGTCTCAAGAAAGCTCCTTTTGAGATTCTCTATGGGCGAAGATGTCGAACATGAAGGAAATATGCCCTAGAGGCAATAATAAAGTTATTATTTATTTCCTTATATCATGATGCCTATAATGTTATTATTTATTTCCTTATATCATGATAAATGTTTATTATTCATGCTAGAATTGTATTAACGGAAACATAATACATGTGTGAATACATAGACAAGCAGATAGTCACTAGTATGCCTCTACTAGACTAGCTCATTAATCGAAGATGGTTATGTTTCCTAACCATAGACATGTGTTGTCATTTGATTAATGGGATCACATCATTAGGAGAATGATGTGATTGACATGACCCATTTCGTTAGCTTAGCACTTGATCGTTTAGTATGTTGCTTATGCTTTCTTCATGACTTATACAAAGTTCCTGCAACTATGAGATTATGCAACTCCGTTTACGGAGGAACACTTTGTGTGCTACCAAGCGTCTAGCGTAAGCTGGGTGATTATAAAGGTACTCTACAAGTGTCTCCAAAAGTATATGTTGAGTTGGCATGAATCGAGATTAGGTTTTGTCACTCCGATTGTCGGAGAGGTATCTCTGGGCCTTCTCGGTAATACACATCACATAAGCCTTGCAAGCATTGCAACTAATGAGTTAGTTGTGAGATGATGTATTCGGAGCGAGTAAAGAGACTTACGTGTAGAGATTGAACTAGGTATTGGATACCGGCGATCGAATCTCGGGTAAGTAACATACCGATGACAAAGGAACAACGTATGTTGTTATGCGGTTTGACCGATAAAGATCTTCGTAGAATATGTAGGAACCAATATGGGCATCCAGGTTCCGCTATTGGTTATTGACGAGAATGGTTCTAGGTCATGTCTACATAGTTCTCGAACCCGTAGGGTCCTTGCACGCAACGTTTGATGGCAGTTCATTATGAGTTTATAAGTATTGATGTACGAAGGTAGTTGAGTCCGGATGTGATCACGGACATGGCGAGGAGTCTCGAAATGGTCGAGACATAAAGATTGATATATTGGAAGCCTACATTTGGACATCGGAAGGTTCGAGTGAAATCGAGAATTCTGAGATGCAGGAGGTTACGGAACCCCGGAGGTCTATGGGCCTTAATGGGCCATAAGAGAGAAGAGGAAGGGCGGCCGGGCAGGCGCGCGCCCCCTCCCCTCTAGTCCGAATAGGACAAGGAGAGGCGGCGCCCCTTCCCTCTTCCCCTCCAATCCTAATCCAACTAGGAGAGGGAGTCCTACTCGGTGGGAGTAGGACTCCTCGGCCAGCGCCTCCCGGGGCTGGCCGCACCCCCTTGGCTCCTTTATATCTGAGGCGGGGCACCCATGACACACAAGTTGATCTACGGATCGTTCCTTAGCCGTGTCGGTGCCCCTTCCACCATATTCCCGCCCGGTCATATCGTCGCGGAGCTTAAGCGAAGCCCTGCGCGGAGAAGTCATATCGTCGCGGAGCTTAAGCGAAGCCCTGCGTCGGTGGAGCATCATCATCGTCCTGCGCCGTCGTCTTGTGGAACTCATCCCGACACTTTCTGGATCGGTCGGGGATCGTCATCGAGCTGAGCGTGTGCAGAACTTCGGAGGTGCCGTCGTTCGGTGCTTGGATCGGTCGGATCGTGAAGGCGTCGACTACATCAACAGCGTTGTTATCGCGCTTCGCTTTCGGTCTCACGAGTGCGTGGGCGGACACTCTCCCCTCGTTGCTATGCCATCACCATGGTCTTGCGTGATCGTAGGAAATTTTTGAAATTACTCGTTCCCCAACGATGGCATCGAGCCTGGTTTTATCGTTGATGTCATATGCGAGTAGAACACAAGTGAGTTGTGGGCGATATAAGTCATCTGCTTACCAGCATGTCATACTTTGGTTCAGCGGTATTGTGAGATGAAGCGGCCGGACCGACATTACAGCGTGCGCTTCGGCGAGACTGGTTTCACCGCTCGAGAGCACTAGTTGCTTAAAGGTGACGGCGGGTGTCTGTCTCTCTCACTTTAGTTGAACCGAGTGTGGCTCGCCGGTCCTTGCGAAGGTTAAAACAGCACCAACTTGACAAACTATCGTTGTGGTTTTGATGCGTGGTAAAGCGGTTCTTGCTCAGCCCGTAGCAGCCACGTAAAACTTGCAACAACAAAGTAGAGGGCGTCTAACTTGTTTTGCAGGGCATGTTGTGATGTGATGTGGTCAAGGCGTGATGCTATATTTTATTGTATGAGATGATCATGTTTTGTAACGAGTTATCGACAAGCTGGCGAGGAGCCATATGGTTGTCGCTTTATTGTATGAATTGCAAAAGCCATGTAATTGCTTTACTTTATCACTAAGCGATAGCGATAGTCGTAGAAGCAATAGTTGGCGAGGCGACAACGATGCTACGATGGAGATCAAGGTGTCGCGCCGGTGGCGATGGTGATCATGGCGGTGCTTGGAGATGGAATCACAAGCACAAGATGATGATGACCATATCATATCACTTATATTGATTGCATGTGATGTTTATCCTTTATGCATCTTATCTTGCTTTGTTTGCGGTAGCATTATAAGATGATCTCTCACTAAAATTATCAAAGTGTTCTCCACAGTATGCACCGTTGCTAAAAGTTAGTAGTACCCGGACACCACGTGATGATCGGGTGTGATAAGTTCTCGTCCATCTACAGGTGCAAGCCAGTTTACTGCGCAGAATACTCGAGTTAAACTTGGCGAGCCTAGCATATGCGGATATGGCCTCGGAACACGGAGACCGAAAGGTCGAGCGTGAATCATATAGTAGATATGATCAACATAGTGATGTTCACCATTGAAACTACTCCATCTCACGTGATGATCGGACATGGTTTAGTTGATTTGGATCACGTAAACACTTAGATGACTAGAGATGTACGTCTAAGTGGGAGTTTTTAATATGATTAATTGAACTTAAATTTATCATGAACTTAGTACTGATAGTATTTTGCTTGTCTATGTTTCTTTGTAGATAGATGGCTCGTCTTTGTTGTTCCGTTGAATTTTAATCGTTCCTTGAGAAAGCAAAGTTGAAAGATGATGGTAGCAATTACGGACTGGGTCCGTAACTTGAGGATTATCCTCATTGCTGCCGGAAGAATTACGTCTGGAAGCACCGCTGGGTGCGAACCTCTGCTGAGGAGCTGCACGAAGTTGTGAGCGTCTGGCAAAGCAAAGTGATGACTACTCTATAGTTCGGTGTGCCATGCTTACGGCTTAGAACCGGGTCTTCAACGGCGTTTTGAGCGTCATGGAGCATATGAGATGTTCGGGAGTTGAAGTTAATATTTCAAGCAAATGCGGATTGAGAGATATGAAGTCTCCAATAAGTTCTATAGCTGCAAGATGGAGGAGAATAGTTACGTCGGTGAGCACATACTCAAAATGTGCAGGTATAATAATCACTTAATTCAGCTGGGAGTTAATCTTCCGGATGATAGTGTCATTGATGAGAATTCTCCAATCACTGCCACCAAGCTACAAGAGCTTCGTGATGAACTATAATATGCAAGGAATGACTAAGACAATTCTGAGCTCTTAGCAATGCTAAAAGCAGCGGAGGTAGAAATCAAGAAAGAGCATCAAGTGTTGATGGTCAACAAGACCACTAGTTTCAAGAAAAGGGCAAAGGGAAGAAGAGGAAACTTCAAAAGAACAGCAAGAAAGTTGCTGATCAAGAGAAGAAACCCAAGTCTGGACCTAAACACTGGCGAGTGTTTTCTTGCAAGCGGACTGGACCTTTGGGCGGAACTGCCCCAAGTATTTGGCGGATAAGAAGGATGGCAAGGTGAACAAAGGTATATGTGATATACATGTTATTGATGTGTACCTTACTAGAGCTCGTAGTAGCTTTGGGTATTTGATCTGGTTACATTGCTAATATTTGCAACTCGAAGCAGGGACTCTGGAATAGGCGAGCAGCGGCAAAGGGCGAGGTGACGATCGGCGTGGGAAATGGTTCCAAAGTCAATGTGATCGCGATCGACGCTACCTCTACATCTACCTTGGGATTAGTTTTAGACCTAAATAATTGTTATTTGGTGCGGCGTTGAGCATGAACATTATATCTGGATCTTGTTTGATGCGAGGCGGTTATTCATTAAATCGAGAGAATAATGGTTGTTCTATTTATATGAGTAATATCTTTTATGGTCATCGCCCTTGAAGAATGGTCTATTCTTGTTGAATCTCGGCGGTAGTGATACACATATTCATAATGTCGAAGCCAAAAGATCAGAGTTGATAATGATAGTGCAACTTATTTGTGTACTTGCCGTTTAGGTCATATCGGTGTAAAGCGCATGAAGAAACTCCATACGGATGGACTTTTGGAATCACTTGATTATGAATCACTTGGTACTTGCGAACCGTGCCTCATGGGCAAGATGACTAAAACACCGTTCTCGGTTGTATGGAGAGAACAACAGACTTGTTGGAAATCATACATCTGAGATGTGTGTGGTCCGATGAATGTTGAAGCTCGTGGCGGATATCGTTATTTTCTCACCTTCACAGATGATTTAAGCGAGATATGGGTATATCTACTTGATGAAACATAAATCTGAAACATTTGAAAAGTTCAAAGAATTTGAGTGAAGTTGAAAATCATCGTAACAAGAAAATAAAGTTTCTCGATCTGATCGTGGAGGAGAATATTTGAGTTCTGAGTTTGGTCTACATTTGAAGCAATGCGGAATAGTTTAGCAACTCACGCCACGGGAACACCACAGCGTAATGGTGTGTCGAGCGTCGTGTCGTACTTTACTAGATATGGTGCGATCTATGATGTCTATTTCGATTTACGCTATCGTTTTGGGGTTATGCTTTAGAGGCGGCGCATTCACGTTAAATAGGACACCGTCAAAATCCGTTGAGGCGACACCTTATGAACTATGGTTTAGCAAGAAACCAAAGTTGTCGTTCTGAAAGTTTGGGGTTGCGATGCTTATGTGAAGAAACTTCAACTGATAAGCTTGAACCCAAATCGAAAAATGTGTCTTCATAGGATACCCAAAGGAGACAATTGGGTATACCTTCTATCACAGATCCGAAGGCAAGACATTCGTTGCTAAGAATGGATCCTTTCTAGAAGGAGTTTCTCTCGAAAGAAGTGAGTGGGAGGAAAGTGGAACTTGATGAGGTAATAGTACCAGCTCCCTTATTGGAAAGTAGTTCATCACGAAATCAGTTTACGTAACACCTACACCGATTAGTGAGGAAGATAATGATGAAGATCATGAAACTTCAGATCAAGTTGTCCTTGAACCGTAGATCAACGAGAATAAAATCCGCTTTTGAGTGATGCGGTAATCCTATTACGGAAGTCATGCTACTAGATCATGGTGAACCTACGAACTATGAAGAAGCGATGGTGAGCCCAGATTCCATAAAATGGCTTGAAGCCATGAAATCTGAGATGGGATCCATGTATGAGAACAAAGTATGGACTTTGGTAGACTTGCCCGATGATCGGCAAGCTATTGAGAATAAATGGATCTTTAAGAAGAAGGCGCGCTGATGGTAATGTAATGTCTACAAAGCTCGACTTGTTGCAAAGGTTTCGACAAGTTCAAGGGGTTGACTACGATGAGACTTTCTCACCCGTGGCGATGCTTAAGTCTGTCCGAATCATGTTAGCAATTGCGCATTTTATGATTATGAAATTTGGCAAATGGATGTAAAACTGCATTCTTGAATGGATTTCTAGAAGAAGAGTTGTATATGATGCAACGAGAAGGTTTTGTTGATCAAAGGGTGCTAACAAAGTGTGCAAGCTCAACGATCAATTTATAGTGCAGTGCAAGCCTCTCGGAGTTGGAATAAGCGCTTTGATAGTGTGATCAAAGCATATGGTTTATCTGAGACTTTTGAGAAGCTTTGTATTTACAAGAAAGTGAGTGGGAGCTCTGTAGCATTTCGATATTATATGTGGGCGACATATTGTTGATTGGAAATGATATAGAATTTCTGGATAGCATAAAGGATACTTGAATAAAAGTTTTTCAATGAAAGACCTCGGTGAAGCTGCTTACATATTGGGCATCAAGATCTATAGAGATAGATCAAGGCGGCAATTGGACTTTCACAAAGCACATACCTTGATAAAGTTTTGAAGAAGTTCAAAATGGATCGAGGCAAAGAAAGGTTTTTACCTGTAGTACAAGGTGTAAGATTGAGTCGGACTCAATGCCCGACCACAATGAGAAGATAGAGAAAATGAAAAATGTTCCTATGCTTCAGCCATAGGCTCTATCATGTATGCAATCTTGTGTACCGGACTGGCGTATGCTTAGCTGTAAGCTTGGCGGGAAGGTACCAAAGTAATCGAGTGGATCCTTTGGACAGCGGTCAAGAACATCTGAAATACGAAAAGGACTAAGGATATGTTTCTCGTATATGGAGGTGACAAAGAGCTAGTCGTAAATGGTTACGTCGATGCAAGCTTTGACACTGATCCGGACGATTCTAAATCGCAAACCGGATCGTATTTTTATTAAGCGGTGGAGCTGTCGGTTGGTGCAGTTCTAAACAAAGCGTCGTGGCGGGATCTACATGTGAAGCGGAGTACATAGCTGCTTGAAGCAGCAAATGAAGAGTGCGGATGAAAGAGTTCATTTCCGATCTAGGTGTCATACCTAGTGCATCGGGACCAATGAAGATCTTCTGTGACAATCTTGGTGCAATTGCCTTGGCAAAGGAATCCAGATTTCACAAGAGGACCAAGCACATCAAGAGGCGCTTCAATTCCATTGGGACCAAGTCCAAGTGGGAGACATAGAGATTTGCAAAATACATACGGATCTGAATGTTGCAGACCCGTTGACTAAGCCTCTTCCACGAGCAAAACATGATCAGCACCAAGACTCCATGGGTGTTAGAATCATTCTTGTGTAATCTAGATTATTGACTCTAGTGCAAGTGGGAGGCTGAAGGAAATATGCCCTAGAGGCAATAATAAAGTTATTATTTATTTCCTTATATCATGATAAATGTTTATTATTCATGCTAGAATTGTATTAACGGAAACATAATACATGTGTGAATACATAGACAAGCAGATAGTCACTAGTATGCCTCTACTAGACTAGCTCATTAATCGAAGATGGTTATGTTTCCTAACCATAGACATGTGTTGTCATTTGATTAATGGGATCACATCATTAGGAGAATGATGTGATTGACATGACCCATTCGTTAGCTTAGCACTTGATCGTTTAGTATGTTGCTTATGCTTTCTTCATGACTTATACAAAGTTCTGCAACTATGAGATTATGCAACTCCGTTTACGGAGGAACACTTTGTGTGCTACCAAGCGTCTGGCGTGCTGGGTGATTATAAAGGTACTCTACAAGTGTCTCCAAAAGTATATGTTGAGTTGGCATGAATCGAGATTAGGTTTTGTCACTCCGATTGTCGGAGAGGTATCTCTGGGCCTTCTCGGTAATACACATCACATAAGCCTTGCAAGCATTGCAACTAATGAGTTAGTTGTGAGATGATGTATTACGGAGCGAGTAAAGAGACTTACGATAGCGAGATTGAACTAGGTATTGGATACCGGCGATCGAATCTCGGGTAAGTAACATACCGATGACAAAGGGAACAACGTATGTTGTTATGCGGTTTGACCGATAAAGATCTTCGTAGAATATGTAGGAACCAATATGGGCATCCAGGTTCCGCTATTGGTTATTGACCGAGAATGGTTCTAGGTCATGTCTACATAGTTCTCGAACCCGTAAGTCCCTTGCGCAACGTTTGATGACAGTTCATTATGAGTTTATAAGTATTGATGTACGAAGGTAGTTGAGTCCGGATGTGATCACGGACATGGCGAGAGTCTCGAAATGGTCGAGACATAAAGATTGATATATTGGAAGCCTACATTTGGACATCGGAAGGTTCGAGTGAAATCGAGAATTCTGCGAATGCAGGGAGGTTACGGAACCCCGGGAGGTCTATGGGCCTTAATGGGCCATAAGAGAGAAGAGGAAGGGCCGGCCAGGCAGGCGCGCCCCCTCCCCTCTAGTCCGAATAGGACAAGGAGAGGCGGCGCCTTCCTCTTCCCCTCCTCAATCCTAATCCAACTAGGAGGGAGTCCTACTCGGTGGGAGTAGGACTCCTCGGCAGCGCCTCCCCAGGCTGGCCGCACCCCCTTGGCTCCTTTATATCTGAGGCAGGGGCACCCCATGACACACAAGTTGATCTCGGATCGTTCCTTAGCCGTGTCGGTGCCCCTTCCACCATATTCCACTTGGTCATATCGTCGCGGAGCTTAGGCGAAGCCTGCGCCGGAGAAGTCATATCGTCGCGGAGCTTAAGCGAAGCCCTGCGTCGGTGGAGCATCATCATCGTCCTGCGCCCGTCGTCTTGTGGAACTCATCCCGACACTTTGCTGGATCGGTCAGGGGATCGTCATCGAGCTGAGCGTGTGCAGAACTTCGGAGGTGCCGTCGTTCGGTGCTTGGATCGGTCGGATCGTGAAGGCGTCGACTACATCAACAGCGTTGTTATAGCGCTTCGCTTTCGGTCTCACAGTGCGTGGGCGGACCTCTCCCCTCTCGTTGCTATGCCATCACCATGGTCTTGCGTGATCGTAGGAAATTTTTGAAATTACTCGTTCCCCATGCCTTGGATATATATTATTATATATATAATATTGTCCAAAATTGTGCCTTTTGTTGAGGCTCTGGAATAATATAAATAGCTCCTACAAAAATTGGCATAAGAAAATAAAATGATTTAGTATATTAAATAAGTCAAACAAATGTCAGAATATTAGAAAAGAAAACAAAAGGGGATAAAACCCTTACCTGAACTTACCTCCCCTGTGCGGCCTGGCCGGCCCAGCTGGCCAGCCCCGGCCCAGCCCGCCTCCCTTCCTCTGTCGTCTTCCTCCCGGCGGGAGGGCGAGGCGTGTGCCCGACCCAGCACCGCCAGCGCCCGCGCCACCTCCTCCTCCTTGCCTGCCTGCCCTCTCCCCTCCTCGTCTGGATGACCCTTGCGGCGCCACCGCGCCGGTCCTTCCCACTCTCTCTCGCTCTCCCCTCCTGGTCTCCCTCCCATGCATGCGGCGGCGCTGCCCGCCATCATAGGTCACCACCGGCCGCTCCCGCCGTCCCTCGCCCCCCGTGGAGTCCACGAGCCCGCCATGACTCCTCGTCCTCTCCGTCAAGCCACAAGGCAGCGGGCGCCTCGTGGAGCCGTTGCCGTCGCCGTCTTCGTCTCCGGTCGCGGAGATCCCCTCCGCCGCCACGACCGCCGGTTCCTCCCGACCTCGCCCGACCCGTTAAATGCGTGACCGCTGTGAGCTGCTGCTCCTTCTCCCCTCTCCGTTCTCGCCCTACTTTTGCCAACGCATCCCCTTCGCGCCCGACTCGGCCGCCGCCCGGCCTCCGCTCCGGCGAGCTCGGCGCCCGCAACCCCACCAGCTCCACAGTTGCGGGACGGCGGCAGGCTCGCCCGGTGGTCTTGGCGCGACGAGCGCCCGCTTATAGCGCAAGTCGGTGATCGCCGCCAGCGCTATTGGTCATGCGTCGGCGAGAACTCGGCGGGCTGGCGTGGTTTTCTAATTGGCGCTAATCACCACCTAATCTAACTCCTGACAACGCGGTGGGCCCAGGCGCCACTAATCTAAATTAGATTAGAAATAAACCCCCACATTAACTAAGCGAGACAACGGCGTGTGCCCCCCACCGTCGAGGTTTAACCGAGTCAGCCGCGATTGACTTCTTGGCGTCATGCTTACGCGATCTTGTGCGAGTATTTTATTTTCTGGATTTAAATTAAATCAGGAAATTCGAATATATTCAAAACTTCAAAAATTCATAGAAATTCAACCGTAGCTCAGATTGAAATAATTTATATATGAAAAATTATCAGAAAAATTCAATCTACCCATCTTGTACTAGTTTCATGCATGACAAAACAACTTATACTTGCTGTATAGGTGAAAACTTATGAATGGCATTTATAAGAGCTTATTTTGGAGTTGCATTTGAACCTTTGGTTCAAATGGACTTCATTCAAATTGAATACCAGTTGCATTAGCTCAAACAGCATCACATCTACATGCCATGTTCATGCATCATATTGTTGCATATGATTGTGTATTGATTGCCGGCACCGTTCCTTCTCGATAGGTCCTGCTCGGAGGCGTTCAGTACACATGCGTGAGCGGTGCCTCCTTGTTGATTTACCGAGGCAAGCAAACCCCTTGTTCATTCCAATACAATCCTACTCTCTCGCTCCTGCTCTCGGTTATTACATTAGGACAACAATGATTCATACGCTACTTTGTGCTGCGGTAGTTGAACCCATTCCTCTGCATGACCTATCATTGCCCACGGTAAATATTTGAAACCCACTAGCATGTGTAGGAGTTGATTGAGCCATGTTGTGTTCCTACCATGCTATGCCTGCTATTGCTTAGAGTTGTGTGGTCGATTCATTGGGAATGAATTGGAGTGAGTTCTGTGTTACGATCTTTGAGAGTGAAGTGTGTGAACACGATTTGGTAAAGGTAGCGGTGAGAGGCCATGTAGGAGTACATGGTGCGTTGTCTCCTTTGGAACCGAATCCTTAAGCACTTGAGTTCTATGTATGTTGTCCAATGACTCGATACTACTACACATTGGGCTCAAGGCGCTCAAGCCCTCTCGACTTATTAACCGACTTGATCTCTGTCCGAGGGGTGCATAACTAGTTTACGGTGTTTGTAGGTAGTGCTATTTTTCTACCAAGTGGCACCCGGCGAGAATGGGCTTAGAGACAGACTAAACACGGGTGTACGGTGTACCAAGTGGCACCGGATGGTGGGCTTAGGAACCCTGCTCACATCGTTTGGGGCCGTGGCGACACCCGGCGGATCTCCTTGCGGATGGAACCGAATAGGCGATAAGCACGGACTAGAGTCTTGTGTGGTTGGTCGGTCGTGGCGACACCCTCGCCAGAGCTTCGCTTGAAGGTTGCCGAGATACATGGCGTGTATATGGCGGTAAGTGGCGAGGCGTGTGTGAAAGTACACCCTGCGGGGTTATCATGATCTATTGAATAGCCGTGTCCTCGGTTATGGACTTCTTGGATGCTTCGTGGTACATAGACAAATTGAAGTGGATACTCTAAAATGCTCAAGACAAGTGTGAGTGCTATGGATGGCCTTCTCGTAGGGAGGCGGGAATGAATCCATAGTAGTGTATTAATGTGGTGATTAGTGGACTCGTGTACGTTGTCTCACCTCAAGACTTTCTTGTAGTAAATAGAAACAGGATAGCCACAGAGTCAAAGCTGGCTTGCTGCAACTAAACTCCACATTACCTTCTTGATACTAATGCATGTATAATAGGATCTGATGTAAGTCTTCTTTGAGTACCTTTGTACTCACGTTGCTTTATTTATGTTTTTGCAGCGGAGACTTCGGTCTTACTAGTAGTTCGCTTGGACTTGACAGTAGCTTGTTACCTCAGCTCGATCTTGTACCCATGGGAGGTCTTGTAGATAGTCAGGTTTCTCGGTCTTTTTCTTTTGTAGTTATGCGTACTCGGACATGTAATGCTTCAACTTGTTGCTTGTATGCTCACGAATGATGGGTCATGTGACCCTGTTTGTATTAATGCTATGTGACTCTTGAGCTTTTACCTATATGAGTTTGCGTTATGTTGTGATGCCATGTTGTACAGCACATACTTGCATGTTATCGTCGTGTAACTTGTATTGCTATGTGTGGGATCCGACAACCTAGTTGTTTATCCTTGGTAGCCTCTCTTATGGGAAATGTAGTCTCGTGCTTACGGCGATAGTAGTCCGCTACAGCCGGTTCACGAGTCACTGCTAGCCCAGCACTCTGCTTGGACACTTGGTAGCGGCATGTGTTTCGCCGTTCTATATACATCCCTTGAAATGTCACGCGGTGTTATTGAAGTCTGCCTAGCTGCTACAGCCGGGATACGAAGTTACTGTTAGCCCGATGCTACTGCCGAATTTATCGTTGATGACCGACATGCCGATGTGATTCATGTATGCTGTTCCCATAGGTTAGAAACCTCTTTGGGTTCCACGACTAGCCATGTCGGCCGGGTTCTTTGTCATATGGATGCTAGCGACACTATCATATCGTGAGCCAAAAGCATAAGCGGTCCGGGCCATGGTAAGGTGACACGTAGGAATACCGTGCGTGAGGCCGCAAAGTGATATGAGGTGTTACATGGCTAGATCGATGTGACTTGGATCGGGGTCCCGACAGCTTTGGTATCGAGCTTTGACTGCTGTAGGATTTCAAGTGAGGCCGAGGATGCAGAGTATGATGGGACCGTGAGGCTGGCAGGCGACTTGCCCGACCCGCGGGAGGCGGGGCGGCGGTTCCGGCGTGCGCTAGTTTGAAGCGGTGGGGCGAGGAAGATCGAGGCGAAGAAGCACGATTGTCGTTAGATTGACATCTTACGGTCGAGCGTTGGTAGAGTCGATTGTTGACTAAGTTTCTTTTTGAGAAACCTTGTATACGCATGAACTTAGTAGGCCCACAAGTCAGCCTCCAAATCTATGGCAGGCAACTTAAAGCCCATTTGCTATCTTTTATAATTTGCATCCCATTTGCTAATTCTTAAGTAATTTATTATAGCCCATTTTCTGCCGGGACCACGGTCAAAAGTTCAACCTTATTTTGCATATTTGATTGGAGTCGAACTGTTGTAATCGAAATGATAAACATTTTTTAGAACTTATTGATTTGCGAAAAAAGCGTTTTGTTTTGTAAGCAAATAAGGCGATGGGACAATTGTGTTGATTTATGGGAAAACCAGTGGTAAAAAATCAAGCTGGGTGGGAAAAACAACAAATATAAGGATGTAATATGAAAAGGAATTTTATGTGTTCTCAATATAATGATCGTGTATATGAACTAGTAAAACTATAGGTAGAGATTAGAAAAGCGGATGTAGGACATGCGTTTCAAGAGGAAAATAGAACTAGGCTGTGTGTTTGATTCAGTAAAAAAACTGCTGCGGATGTTGTAAGACAAAATATAAATGCTTATTTGGCGGGCGAGAGGTTAGTAGATACCTGGTGGATCTTTGTGCCCGTTGTCGTCATGGGCTGGGCTGTTAAAAACAAAACAAACCCTGGGCAGTCTACAGCCCGGTTGAAACTTTCTCTACCTGAAAAAACAATATCGTGCTCAATAAACAAGAGAATTCTGCAAGTAGAGGCCGATAAGCTGGGATGCAGCATGGATATTGTTTTTTATCATGATAATAAGTGCATGCACTTGTTTGAAAAAATTGAAGAACCAGGGAATTGAGCGGCGGGTGCTTATGCTGCCCATCAAATAAAAATCAGGTGCCGAAAATTCGTTTGAAACAAATGATTTTGCTTTATATCCACGTCGACCCTCGGCATGATGGTTGGAAGCAAATACAAGTTCATACCAAAAGATCGTTAACAACAATACCAACTTGCGGACGACAAGGTAGTACAACTACCAATACCAAACTAACTTATAATCTTTTACTCCTGGCCCTAGTGTTAAATCGGTAGAAAATCTTGCGAGAGGACCAGCTCCGCTCCTTCTCTTGCTCGGGTCCCGAGGTGGTCTTGGTGCATCACCCGATTAGTCCTCTGCTGGTGAAGTTCTTGTTGGTGTGCAGCACCATAACTTTTTTTGCTGCCCGTTTGCCAGCCGTTGACCATCACCGGCAAGGTATTGCTGGTCTTGTGCCACATCGCGTCCATGCCGCACTCTGGTATATCTTGCGGCGTCCCGTGCCCTTTTGAATGCCACTGGAATTCTTATTTGGAAGAAATGCTTCCTTAAGCCACTCGAGTGAGATACATGCGGTATTGTGGAATACAAGTTTTAGTGTACCTAGTTGGCATTTTCATAACATCTTTAGCATGTTGCGATCACTTGTTTCTCTTTATTAAGCATCAAATTGTAATTGCTTCACAGGTCTGCGTCTAAAAAGAAAAATAGAGCTATAAACAAAGGAATATGTTAGTGCAAGTGAGGCGGCGATCGGTGTCTTACAGGAAGTTTCTCGGGTTGGGTGTAGCATATGCGTGCGTTCATTCCGATGGTTGGTATGAACAAATCGATCGAGACTGAAATCTCGTTGTCGGCACTCACTTTGGCCTCAAGGTGCTCGATCAGCTCGATCCGTGGGATCAAACTTGGCCTTGACCAGCAGCACCGGCCAATCCTTCTTCGACTTGCATCGGTAATTCCGGTTATATGGTACTCAATGTATGATTAATGGACTGTTTTAAGTGAATGATGAAAGATTTGACGGATAAGTGGTACTCCAAATCTAAAGTCGAGAATACCCGAACCACGCTTGGGATTCTTGTGTCACCTCCGTGTTAGCGTGTTGTCACGTCAATTCAATGTGGACATGATGAATAATTTGACCGGCGTATACTAATCGCTCTTGTACTACTTAAAAGGCGTGTTAGTGTCACAATTTATATATAGGTTTAACTAACAAATGCATGAATCTAACTGAAGCAAGTATATATATATATATATATATATATATATATATATATATATATATATATATATATATATATATATATATATATATATATATATATACACAACATCTCCATCATCATTATCGGTACATCTCTGTGGTGAGTTAGGATGCACTTGATCGAGGAAGGTATCTATCCTTCAAACTAGAGGAGTGCTTCAAACTAATAACAATACATAATATCCAACAAAGAGGTGGTACTTGCTGACAGCGAGAATACATGGCTCAGTCTAGATATCATACGAATCAAGTTGTGCATATTTGCTGTTGGCATGAACCACATCGCACGCATGTCGGGTTTGCAAAGTCATCCATCGCATGGGCTTGATGCCTTTCACACTGCTGAAGATTGTCACGGCAACAAGCTGTGTCGGCGAATCTCTGGATATGGTGATTCATGAAACCCATGGTATGATGTGTAAACACAGCCCCCCTCCCTCGCGAATGGAAGTTGCTTAGCACAGTAATCATCGCTGGTGATATGATTGATGATTGGTTGGATGATCGGATAATTGAGCCCGAGGAACAAGGAGTGGTTGCCGAGGCGTAAACCGCCTCCGATTGAATCGCCATAGCCATCAATGTCACGGACACCCACGCATTATCTTGCATGTGGTTTGATGTAATGGTTTGGTCAATTTTATGCGTCTGAATGAGCATCAAATGACCGCCGTCGGTGAGCGATCGATAAACCACCACCCATCGGCTGGTATGATTCCAGGTCCTGGAATCATGAAGAACCAACGCATTTGCATCTGCTGCAACAATTCAAATTGGAGACCAAAGGACAAAAATAAACAATCATGTTCGGAGTATGTGGAATTAAGATTATTATAACGGTGACACATATCATAGGCAGAGAATTGCAATGTCGTGGTCATAATCATACCCCAAGTTAAAAAAATAAGCCAATGGCTTTCATATTCTAACAATATTTCATGGTTCAAACATCATGTAACAATGAGAGGAAAATAGCTATGACATCGCCTACTCATATTCTACCATAGCACTTAGTACTACATTCTCATATCAACTCTAAGCAATAACATGCGTTGTTATAAAATCTTATGTGCGAGTAACATATAGCAATCATGATGTTATGCTCAGAATATGTATTCTAACAATCATTAGATGCCAATTGTTCTCATATCAACTCACGACAATAACATGTGTGGTCATAAAAATCTAGGAAATGAGAGGAACATATAGCAATGATGTGGTTATAGACATGCTATGCATTCTAAATTTGTAACAAATGAGCAGGCAGTCATATTCATAAGGTAAAGATGAGATGAGATAGAACAATTACGATGATAGATTCCACCGTATAGGCAGCCAATCTGTCGTCGT